>JAATLQ010035425.1:0-29012 GCA_013421005.1 Heliconius erato x Heliconius himera
CTTTTCTACAGTACAGAGGCAGGCGGGCGCGGCGGACGCGCTTCTATAAGCAAAACGTCGCGGGGCGCGGGGGGACCCATGGCGTGTGGCGAGCCGTTTCAAAGCAAGGATTTTTTGATATTGTAACAACTTCTAAAGTACTAATTAAAATGAAAAACAGTAAAAGACAGTTTTGATCTACATTAAATGGCCAACGTAACTAATATACTTATTTATATGCTGAGAGTAAGGTAATAAATGAAACTTGCGCCAAAACTGCGGTTTATAGCCGGCATGATGTGTCAACAATTAAATGCGTTTTTCTCTAAAACTATTCGTAATTTCAAATGAGTGTAAAGAGCAAATTTTATCTTCTTTTAACTTAGAAAATTAATAAAGTATTTAAAAGGATAAGGATTCATACCATTATGGACAAACATCCCTCAAAATAAAAAATATATTCAAATTACTATTTTTAGACAGAAATATGCTCACTGTATGTTATCCTTAGAAGATACGAATATGCTGTCGCTGACTTTTTTGTAGATCTTGTTAAGAGAAATAATACTCTAGTACATTGTTTTCATGTAGGACTTACCATTAAAGCAGCGCATGCGTGAACGTGTCTCAACGGGTAGGACTTTATACACATTTATCATTTTTATGTCAAATTACAATAAAATATACATATAATAAACCATATATAATCCTTCCCTGAGAAATACTCTACATAATGGTGAAAACCGCATCAAAATCCGTTGGGTGGTTTAGAAGAAGATAACGTAGAAAGGCCAGACAGAGAAAAAAATCGTTCTTATTTTATAAGATATAGAGATAGAGAAGAGATAGAGATAGAGATAGAGATGTAGTAACAAATAAAATATAAATACTATATAATCATATAGTTTTAATAAATAACCGAGTTAATAACAAACAAAAATCACAATTCCTATGAAAATCTACAAATATAATTACATTTTAAAATGCTGAATTCAAAGGCAACGCAACAAGATGATTGCAGTTCCGGGAGATGCTCTCATATATAATAACGTAATGTACTTTTATTATTGCGTCATTCGAATACTTGGTTCTGGAAGCTCGGATAAAAGTCGTAAAGCTTAAAAGGATATTTTTAATGATATTAGTTCTGAGTGAAACTTATGTTAAAATTTTAAAATATATTGCAAGTTATTTTCTAAGAGGCTTTAAGCAATCTTAGCATTCTTCAATTGGAAAGTTTTTTTTTTCAGTTTCACGCTGTGTATTCCGCATGCAGCAAGGTGTGCAGAGGAAGCTTATTGTTAAGACACTCCGCTACCCCTATCCGCCAAATTCTGGAGGAATTTTGAGTGACGGAACTCAACGCCGCTAAGAAATGAAAATATTACATTTTTTTTCTCGAGTGGGATTGAACTCATAACCTGTCACGTGCCCCTGTGCCAGGACTGGTCTAGAAAACTGGAAAGTATAGTAAGCGCTTCTGTGATGAATGGTGTGGGGAGCGGGACCGGGGTGCCTGGAAGTGTTCAAGTGTTCAAGAATTCCTATTCTGTTATGCGGAAGCTTCTTTTTTGTTTGAATAAAAAATAAAATCGACTTCATGCTGTATTCCGCACACAGCGGGATATGCAGAGAGAACCCAGTGTTTAGACACCCACACTTTCCGCCGAGTAATGCAGGCATTGCGTGTCGAGTGGCGGAACTCAACGCCACGCTTTTCCTCGACACCAGAGCGAAGAAATGAAAATATAAATGTAAGATCGAACACACAACCAGTCGACTTTACAGTCACACTTTGTGAACCGCGACACAACTGACCTCTTTTGTTTTAATGTATTAATTAAATAGAATTGTCTAGGGCCCAATGAAACGTATTTTTTTAGAATATAGTTTCTGGAGAACTCTTTTTAACAGCTTTGTGTTACGAGAGCAGAGAAATAACAATTTAAATATAAAAAATTCCCTCGGAGTTCATGTGCATCGCAATAAAAGTCAAACGTTGTGTTATTCTATTATTCACGAAGGCTTACTTACATAACTAACAATAATTTAGCTGGATTACTGTACTTTTATAAAGATAAATCTTAATTTGATTTGAATTTTGATATTTCAATGGAAAATGCTCACCAACTTTGGTTAAGAAAGTATTCAATTTTAAATTTAATTATCTAATTATTATAATTTGAGGCCAGTCGTGGCGCAGCGGCACGAGGTGTGACTGTAAAACCGACTGGTTGTGGGTTCGATCCCCACTCGAGGAGATGAAATATTTACTTAAATTTATATTTCCATTTCTTCGCTCTGGTGTCAAAGTTAAGCGCGGCGTTGAGTTCTGCCCCTCAATACGCAATGCCTCCAGAATTCGGCGAAAAGTGGGGAACGGAGTGTCTTAATAACACTAGGTTCCCTCTGCCTACCCTGCTGTGCGGGATACAGCGTGAAGCTGATAAATTTAATTATTCCTTATAGTTAAGCTAGACTACTATTATATGGTTCTACATGAGATGTGGACTAATAGTTACATAACCAAAAAAAATATTCAAACAAACTGAAAATTAGCTTAGAAGATGTGTGTACACGAACAGACAAAAACTAAAAAAAATTATAATTCGTGATTTATTATTGTTTTTATATTACTTAGATTGTTTTGTGTAAAAATATATAATGTACCCTTTTTAAGTCTTTTATTAATTTTATAGTTCATTTTGTATTTTATACCAAAAATCTGATAAAAAAAGCATTTTTTTTTCTTTGTTTTCGCTCCAATTTTATATATATAGGTATTTAAAAAGCGAATAAAAGTATTAGTGCAGGTTAAGAGAACTGCCTAGTTTCATACAAATTAAGTCCATTTGACCGTTTGACCCTTGTTCAAGTATTGTTACAGAAATATAAACATTTCGACTTAGGTAAATCGTGGTTTAAATTTACATTACTATTACTCCCATAATTTTCTTAATCGGCCTCTACTCATTTTGCCCTGTTTAATTATATAAGAAATCTTTTAAACGGCGTTATTTTTTTTAATATGGCACTTTGGAGAGTTGTTCCTTTTGAGGGTTCCGTGCCTCAAAAACTGTAAAACAGAACTCTCATAAGATCACTTTATTGTCCGTCTGTCTTGATAGACATTTACGTCGAGATCGCGTGGAGGCATCAAAACTGAAATTATTGTCATATATGTCCATGGTCCCTTGCAGCACACAAAAAAACAAGCTTTATGCATATGAATTCTTGTTATACTATTAGTACCTGTATATTTAGTAGGTTACTATTAGAGGATATTGGTTAATTTTATTTATTAATATATTCATTTTATTTTATTTATTTATTTATTATAATTTGTATTTATTAATATATTTTATTTATTATTATGTATATATGCATACTTTTAAGGATTTAATTATATAGATGTAGAAACTGTATCTATACAGATTGTAATTCGATTGATGAACCAACGGTGGTCTATGGGTAGACGATTTATCTATATGCAGTGATTTTCAGTGGTTAATCTGATATTTTAGAACTTGTGATATAATAAATAAATTAAATAAATAATTTTATTTATTTATGTAATTTTATTTATAATAGTTTACAACTAACGGTCTTGAAATCTTGGAAATGACATCGAAACAAAAATAGTTTTGTAAAAAGTTTAATTTTAACCTTTAAAAATTTCTCATAAGTCTAGTTTTAAGTAATATCTAAAGAAATATAAATAGAATTGAAAGATATTCCACAATAAAAGATACGAACCATGCGTTCGTAGTATAAGAAATAATAATGACGATTAAAAAATATGCTTCAATTGTGCTACTGTAATCATTAAAATATTTAACTCTCTCAATTTATTTCTTAATTTAACTTGCCTCCCCATCCGCTTCTTGATAGTTACTCACCCCTAAATTCTCAAGTGAATCTTGAACTTAGTAATGATTTGCTTCTATCAGGTGTTCTCAAGTTTATTCAATTAAATGTATCAAATAATTTTTATATTGAGGCCATTCGTGGCGCAGGGGCACAAAGTATGACTGTAAAACCGACTGGTTGTGGATTCGATCCCCACTCGAGGAGATGAAATATTTACTTAAATTTATATTTCCATTTTTCGCTCTGGTTTCTGGTTGAGTTCTGCCTCTCAACACGCAATGCCTCTTAGCAGAAAGTTAAAAAAAAAATAATAATTTTTAAATGCTGTTCGAGGTACAGGTAGACTATACAAATGTATAAGAACAAAAATATATATTTATACTGTACAAATTACAGTTTGTTTATCTGTTATTTATCTAAATATATATATATGTATATTAATGAGATAAATATTTCGAGACTAGGAGAATACAAGAAAAAAGAAATAAATCATTAATTACTAATAGGTAGGTACAAGATATATGAAAATAATATTTTCTTATTACGTAAATATTATTGATACAATAAAGATACAAAGTAAATATTGTAGTGTCTTTTATTTTCTTTGATTTATATCTAATTGTTTTCGTTCAGCTAATTATTATCTCTGTCTTATCGCTATCATTTAGGCAATATATTATAACTTATTATTACATATAGTTTGTATTTAATCGAGCACAGCGACTGACAGCAACTAAGGTTCTGGGTTCGATTCCCACTCGAGGAAATGGATTATTTTCATCTTCTTGCTCTGATAATAGGACAACGCCACTCAATACGCAATGTATCGAGAAGTGAACGGGAGGTAGGGAACGGAGTGTCTAACCACTAAGTTCCCTCATCCTACTATGTGCGGAATAAAATGTGAAGCTGTTTTCTTTTATTTAGCAATAAAATAGATTTTATTAGTTTTTTTCCCATACAGCATATATAGCTACCTATATAGCAGAGAGGATCTAATGTCATAAACCTCTGATCTTAATTTTTACATATGAATTCGAGAGATTGTTTTACGGGACTCTCGAGCTTTCTTACGAGTGCGGGAAAACGAAAACAATTACACATCTTGTCATGTTCTGGAGTGGAGATCATTACTATGGAAGATTATTTTAAAGTCACCCTGTATACCGCATATATCATGATAGAAGGAAACCAGTGTCAATACACCCCATTCCTATTAAGACACTATCCACAACTTTCCGCCGAATTCTGAATGCATTATATTTTGAGTGGCGAAACTCAAGAAAAAATAATTTAAAAAAAAATGCAGCAATCAAGTAGCGGCCCGCAAACCGCTACTTGACGCCCCAAGCTCAGACATACCTGTAATCCTACCCGGATCGTCTAAGCTGATACGTCGAATAAATGTTTATGTTTATGCCACAAGAATAATTTAACAGTTTGATTTTAGTATGCCTTGTGAGGCTCGATATTCTATAAGTGTATTGATAAGCCCTTTTGTTTTCGCGCTCATATGGAATACGCTACTTTATATTTAAATAAATATATTCCTGCACCTTTCTTATAAGTCTTTTTATTTCTACCTTTCACAATATGTATTATTTTCAGGATTATTATTGTATTTTTTACGCCTTAGTTTCTTAAGGTAAGTCGTTTTTTTTTATGTTGTCTAAGCGCAGCGATTATATTTTAAGTATTAATAACTCGATAATATGTTGTAGCTTCGATTCTCAGTCGAGGAAATTAAATATTTAATATTATAATTTTCTCGCTCTGGTAACAAAGCAAAGCTCGACGTTGAATTCCTGCACTCAATGCGTAATTAATACAGAATTGTGTCTTAAGACTAGGTTCCCAGGTTCCTTCCTTCCTTCCTTAATTACAAATATCTTCGGTTAGATTGTGACAAAATCTATTAGTTGAATGAAATGAATGAATGAATGTTTCTGAAAAAGAAAATTTGAGGCCAATTGCGGCTCAGGAGCACACAGTTTCAGTCGATTGCGACTCGTGGAAATGAAATATTTAATATTATCACGTCCTTGCTCTTGTAATGAGTCGAGGCGCAGCTTTAAGTCCTACTACCCTACATATGGGATATAATATAAATAAATAAATAAATCAGCTTCACGCTGTGTCCCTCACACAGCAGAGTAAACAGAGGGAACCTAGTGTTAAAACACTTCGTTCCCCACTTTCTGCCGAATTCTGGAGGCGTTGCGTGTTGAGTGGTAGAACTCGACGCCCCTACAACATACAACATGACGCATGAGATAAATATTACAAATTTACAAGAAGAGTTTACAACAATTAACATTCTTAAATAATAAATAACAAACCCTAAGCCAATATAATTTATATTAGGATATTATTTGTGGACAAATATTGTTTCAAAATTGGTGTGTTGACCATACGTTTGATAACAAAGGATATATTTCCAAGTAAATACCACTTCGATCCTGGAGGAGATCTTCAAATATTTACACAGTGCCGTCCACTAAGTAGTTGTGGACCTTTTAAAGTCCAAGCCGTTATGTCCTGGCCCTAAATGAAGGTGAATAAATAAAGCCGTATACAACATTACCCTTAATTTGTGCCTGTGAGCTTTTAACACTGATACACAGGTTTTTTTGATCTGGAAGAGATTTATATTAATTCATAGAGAATAATAAATCTCAATTTTATTAATTTATATTTTAGGTAGTTGGTAACAGAACTTCACGCTGTATCCCGCGTACTGCAGGGAAGGCAGAGGGAACCTAGTGTTAAGACACTCGGTTCCCCATTTTTTGCCGAGTTCCGGAGGCATTGCGTGTTGAGTATCTTTGATAGATACAGGTGATTATTTAATTTGAAAACGTATAAAAAAAATATTTTATTTTATTTATTTATATTAGTCTTTCCATTTTCTAATCATATTTTCTAATCATCATCATATGGAAATATTATCGAAAATAGTTCCGAGGTCCCATTGTTAAGAATACCCAAAGAATCGAAGTTACCCAGATTGACCGTATCTGTTTCATTTAAACAAAATATACCACTTATCCACCTATACCAGAATTTTACTTTTCGATCACACAATTTTTATGTGCAGTTATAATTGGCGGAACCAAACACCGCGTTTTATATAAAGAATGTTTTATATATGAGATTTTTTTTACAAATATATTCTATCCCTTCCATGTAATAAGTTCACAATGTTCGAAGTACCTCGCAGGGCTTAGTAATTGGGAGGGTCGCGACGAGCTCATACAGGTGCTTATGATTTCCTACGACGATATTATCGGTTATTTGCTGCACAATTGCCTCTCTGCGGTTTGGTGCCTTTATTCATTTTTTTTTCACTCTTCAACATTTTCGATTCTATTCTTTGGTATAACGTTATATTATGTATATGTAAAAAAGTTTTTTTTAGCTTAACGTTTTCTCATGGGGTTGCATTCTCCACTTTCCGTCGATTTTTCTGAAAACGATTGATGTTAGTTTGAATTTTATTCGGGGGTATGCTTGTATTTATGTGGGGAATGGAGTATCATATCGAGAAGTGTTCGTATTAACTGACTTCTGTAAAAAGGAGGTAATCAATTCGACTGTATTTTTTTATGTTTGTTACCTTAGAACTTTTGACTGGGTGAACGGATTTTGAAGTCTTTTTTATTTGAAAGCTAGTGCTTCCCGTTTGGTCCCATTTAATTTGGTATTTTTCTGACAATGAGAAAATCACATAAGCCTTAAATTTGCATTTTGTATACAACATTTGCAACCCAATATCCTAATATCGATGATTTTTTTTAATTCGAGAAGGATTTTT
The DNA here is from genome assembly GCA_013421005.1 of Heliconius erato x Heliconius himera. NCBI lineage: Eukaryota > Metazoa > Arthropoda > Insecta > Lepidoptera > Nymphalidae > Heliconius > Heliconius erato x Heliconius himera. The sequence continues at coordinate 7,664 of JAATLQ010035425.1, forward strand.
CTTAGTCTACTCTTCAAGGATAGTTTGATAAAGGTTTGGTTAGTTTCTGATTATGGGATCCACTTGAAATTAAAGAAGTCGTTATTTTTGTTAATAATTATAATTTATTTTGTAAAACGTGAAAGATACGTGAAGTTGAAAAAAATATGTAGATTTCAGTTATACGGAGCCAACAAGGGTAAAAAAATCGCCAGAGACTGGCTGGGTGTCACTTTTTATGGAATTCTTTTAATGAAGTGTTTATAAAAAGTAGGGAGTAAAAAATCTTTTTCTTTTTCAGCTTCATTCTGTATCCCGCATGAAGCAGAGTAGGCAGTCCCTCTGCCTTAACCTACTGTTAAGATACTCCGTTTGCTATTTTCCGCCTAATTCTGGAGGCATTGCGTGTTGAGTGGCGCAACTCAACGCCACGATTTGCGTCAACACCAGAACGAAGAAATAAAAATATTAAATACTTCTTTTCCTCGAGTGGCGATCAAACCCACAACCAGTCGCGTTTACAGTCACACACTTGTGCCTCTGCGCCCATCAGGTGTCCAAAATATTTGTATTATTCATAATATTTTTATTTATCTACGCTCTTAGCTCAAACACTCATAAATAGTCAACCAACAGTAATCAATTGCACGGAAAATAATTTGATCTTAATGAAACCATAAGCATCCTCAATGTGCTAGCGACCCTACCAATTATACAAAATTTATGATCGAGAGGTCAACCATTTATATTCCAGCAAACGCCCCCACCGACCTCGTGATAGTTAAACCCTATATATTTTGTAGCGCTCTAAGACGAAACAACATACATTTTGGAGGTTTGGTTAATTAAATGTTGGTATGCGTTGAAAATTTTCAACTGTTTTACAGTATGTTTTCAGTTTTCTTTTTTCTTGAAATTGTGTTCTTTTTTATAGGTTAAGCTTGATTTTTATATTTAAATCTTCTTTTAAATATCCAATAATAATTCTTCACTTAAAATGCAAAAAAGGTAAATGCTTGTGTCTTTTGATCGTGTTGACTTATAAGCTTAAGTTTTTCCGGTATCCCGCATAGCAGGATAGGCAGAGGAAACTTAGTGTGAAGAAACTCCGTTCTCCACTCTCCGCAGAATTTAGAACCTTACCAGAACGGAAAAAACATATACATAAATAATAATTTATTGCTCCGAATGGGAATCGAACCCACAACTCTCACGTTTACAATTACACGCTTGTGCCACAGCGCTATAATAGCCTCAAAATACTTAAAGTATTAATATATTCTAAAACACTTGAATGCACCCAGCCTAAGCAAAAAAATACATCTTTACGCTTTATCCCGCATAGCAGGGTAAACCGGGAAAACTTAATGTTAAAACACTACGTCCCGCACCAAACAGTATACAGAATTATTTAATTCCAACTATATTAATTCAACGCCACGTCGAATACAATTATCTTTTTTTCTTTGATACCATTTTATTATAGCTTAAAAACGTTTTCGTAGCACACTCAGCAAACGAGAATGCCATTACAAAAACTCTACCCCTAGCAAAATAAGACATTAATTTTCAGACATCGAAGCGAAATATAAAAAAATTAATATACCTATTTAAGACGAGAAATTCTACATTTAAAATCAACTGTACCCCTTTTTACTGTTTTTACAGTCTCATTACGTAAAACTGGCAAGTCGTGTAAGCGAAAGGCATTCCTGGTACTTTACGACCGCCCGGCCCCTCGCTGCTTGGTGAACGAATATTTTATCGATAAATATCTCTAAGGACGTTTTCTTTCTGTTTATCGTTACGATTTTGCTGATTCTTTTAACGGTTTTTTTTTGTTTGGGAAACGCTTTTTGTTGTATAAATGTTTTTTGGTAATTTTCAGGGATTTTGTTTTGGAAGAGATTGATTTTTCAGAGTAACTTCTCTATAGGAATATTTTTAATAAAAAATTCTTAGAAGCATGGGGAGGTAAGCTCATTTTATAGTTGTCCAGCTTCACGGTTTGTACCACACATGGACAGATCCTAGTGTTAAGACATTCAGTCTTAGTCATTTTCCAGCAGTATTAGAGTCATTTTTATAATAATATGTATAATATAAGGCTTCGATCACAATCGCTCAGCAATGGTTCCGTACTAATTTATATTCCGTATTTTTTTTTTTTTAAAGAAGTTGAATAATTTTTATTTACAAGCATACATATTGATTTTGTACTAAATATACTACAGTTATGTGTTTGTTTTTTATTTATCTGAAAAATAAATGTAAATTTCCGTTTTTCGGATATATTTTCTTTATATTATGTAGGAACTGCAACTTCCCACTTCTTACCAAATTTCCTAATTGTAGATCTACGGGACATACTCTACATAAGTTATGATGACGCGGCTAATAAAATTAAAGGAAAACGTAAATACCAGTAGCATTTATTACAAAATGTGTCTCATTTTGTACTAAATGAACTACAAATATAAGTTTATAATTATTTTTTCTATAAAATACATATAATTTTTCACTTCTCTATTAATTTATTCATATTATAAGTTCTCATTTCGTGTCAAATTTTATGATTTTCGTACGAATTTCATACGAAATGCAGCACAAACGATGTACATCATATTTATGTCTTTTGATTGAGTTGGCTTATAAGTTTGACTTTTACTGTTGATAAATGCTCTTGACAGACATATAACAAAGCGTTCCTAGAAGACGTCCATTTTTCTTTTTCAGGAACGGAACCCTAAAACAATGTCAGCCTTAAAATAGTATTTTTTTGCAACAGTTTGCATATTATATTAAATGTTTCAAATTAAAAACAAACCAACAAACTATTATAGACTAATAGGCTTAAATAATACCCTTGTGAATGCACGTTTAGTGCAAATAATAGATGGTTGGAGTGCCAATTAATGAAACGCTGCGAATCGTTTGAAACATTCAATTATGTTTGCACGTAAGCTGCATAATATCATATATTGAAAATTAATTAACTTAATCTAAAGTAGAGGCCGGCGAGGGGCAGAGGCACAGAGTGTGACTGTAAAATCGACTGGTTGTGGGTTCGATCCCCCCTCGAAGAAGCGAAATATTTATTTACATTTATATTTTCATTTTTTCGCTCTGGTGTCGAGGCAAAGCGCGGCGTTGAGTTCCGCCACTCAGCACGCAATGAAAATGCCCCAAAGTGGGAAACAAAGTGTCTTAACACTAGGTTCCCTCTGCCTACCCTGCTGTCAGCAGGATACAGCGTGAAGCTGAAAAAAAAATTAAATTAATCTAAACTAGAAGTCGGCGAGGGGCAGTGGCACAAGCGTGTGAATCTAGACACTATGGTTGTTGGTTCGATTGCCATTTGAGAAAATCTCTGGTGTCGAGACAAAGCTAGGTGTTGTATTTCACTTACCCTGAACCCACTGAAGTTGATTTTTTGTTCTTTTAAAATATATATAAAGTCAATATAATAAGAGGAACTTTGATACGACCGATATTTTACACTATATCTTAAAATTTAAGGCATATGGCAAGAGTCTTTTTGTTTTATTAGAGCTCTCTTAATATTTTTTTTTCAAATAAACCTTTTAAAATATCAGTATAAAAGAAAATTTGAATTCTGTCAAAGTTACCATCATCATATGGGTAACTTTGATACACACTTTTTATTAATCTAAGTAACATTGGATATATTTTTTTAATAATGGATGTAACTGATGTAACAAAACAATCAGTCCGCAGTTTTATTACAAAGAAATGGGGAATCAGTATAAATTGGTATTTCTATACTATATATTGTTCATCAGCATAAAAAAATATTTTAAAACACATTTAATAGATTTTTTTTAAGAAAATTAAAAAGAAAACAAACCAAAATAGTTTAAGCAAACAAAAAAATTGTAAGAACTTGAGTATTATAATTAATAGACTATTCGCCACCCTCCTTATAATCCTCCCCAAAAACAAGCCCAAATCAAAGAACCCAGACTCTTGTATACTAATTTTACTAATGTTACTATTTTATTGTAGATACAACATTATCATATTTAAAATTAAAGCAGCTCCACGCTGTATCTCGCACACAGCAGGTTAGACAGAGGGAACCTAGTGTCAAAACACTCCGTTCCCCACTTTCCTCCTAGTTCTGGAGGCATTGACGGAACTCAACGCCGCGCTTTGTCTCGACACTAGAGCGAAGAAATGAAAATATAAATGTAAATATGTATTTCTTTTCCTCGAGTGGGGATCGAATCTACAACTAGTCAATTTTACAGTCACTGGCCTCATCATCATCATCATATTATTTTTTTAATTTTCAGACGGCAATTTATTCAGCTTAAGTTTTTTTTATTTTTAAAATTAAGATTTGAATTTAAATAAGCATATTAAACAAAAAATGTCAATAGTATTGTATCGTACGGAAAAATTATTGATATTAGTTCGAGGTCACACTGTCAATGTGTGTCACTCACAATGTTAACCAACGAATCAAAGTTGACTTGACCCAAACCCGGATTAAATGTACAATTCTAATTTAGGTATATCTGAAACACTACACAACACTGCACTGAACTTAAAAAAGCTGGTCAAGAGCGAGTCGTTCGGAACCCTAAATATATGTTTATTTTTTTATTGTTTTCATTGTCTATCTTTCTTCATATATTTTTGAATTTGAGGGATAAACCTAGCAATGCATCACTCAGTTCACAATTTCACAGCTAAGCCAAGAAAAGATTGGCTCTTTCGATGACAAGAATAGAAAAAGATGACATTTCAAAATAAATATTCCACAAAATAAAATTTACATCCATCCTATATATTAACATTCAAATAATTTATTTACTTAGAAGCTTCAACACAACTTTTATGATTTAGCAACTTGCACATTTTTTTTGTTAAAGTATTAGAAGTAAAGTGAAGTAAAAGGAATAACTAAAAGAATTTCTATTTAATTAGATTGAATTGGCTCGTCCATTTTTAACTTGTAAAAGGAAGCTTTCACGGATACGCCATTTTGAAATAAATTTTTCTTTTTATGTGTCTTTAGTAGCATAGAGACGGAGGTATGTCCAAAAAAACGGGAAAAACTGTTAAAAGTTAAAGAACTGTGTAAAATTCCTGCAAGTTTAAAAGTTTTATTTCTATTTTTTATTAGTAATAACCTCTATTTAACTTACCTTAAATGAAACTTTTTGTTTCAGATTTTTTTTTACTTGCGATATTAAGTAGAGAGAGACTTTAGAATTTTATAAAAAAATAATTCTCTGTAAAGCAACTGCTGTTTTTAAGGTTTCTTGCCGTGTGATCCCGGCTTAGAATAGGATCATCCTGGTACTGGTGGTGTCGTAAGAGGCGACTAAAGTACGTGTGGTAGAGTCACGTCGTCAAGCAATGACAACACGCATGGGCAGACTTGACCGGATCATTACCACCCACGGCGTTTAAAACCGACGTAAGTCTTTATGCCACTGCGTTTCGCATCAGGTAATGCCGGGCTCCCAACCCATCTTACAGGCAGGCAACGCACCTGTAGCTCCTCTGGTGTTGCACGGGATCGTGGGCGGCGGTAATCACTAACCACCAGGTGACCCGAACGTTCGTTTGCCTTGTCTTTTACATAAAAAAAAAACAGCAGTCATACTTTACCAAATTCTGCTCGAACAAATTCATCAGAATTGAAATAAAAAGAAAAACTAAAAATAAATGGAAATGTGAAAAATAAAAATAAACAAAAAAAATACAACGGTATGTGCGTGTAGTAACGTACTGTTTTGTATTTTATCCCTTAATAGTGTTGTATCACGGAATAGCTCGCTTACGTTACAATGGGCTTAGTTGATTGAATCATGTTAAATAATAAATCAACACATTCGTACGTGCGTACTATAAATGAAAGACAATCATGAATAAATAGCAACAAGTATTTTTTTTCACGCTGTATCCCGCATGTAGCACGTCAGGCAAATAAAGCCTAGTGTTAAGACACTCCGCTGACCACTTTCTCCATAATTCGGCGGAAAATATAATAGAAATATCTTAATGGGAATGTCTTAACACTAGGTTCCCTGGTTCCGTCTACCTACACTGCTATGTGCAGGCCACACCATCAAGCTAAAAACTAATGGGCAGTTAAGTTTAATATTATTTGAAAAAGGCAATCTCGAACAAACAACTCCATATCCATTTCTTTTGATTTCTTTCCGGATATTTCAAAGGCATAGTTCTGGAAACTCTCTATTTTTAAATTCAACTACTACTATACTGTAATTTTTGTGTAATAAATAAAACAAAACATTCTTTCTGCGAGAAACTAGAACTAATAAAACAAAATACTGCTACAGTATGAATATACTATAAAATAAAATGAGATACTGAAGCCGGATGTTAACAATCTCTTCGAGGGAAGATGCTGCAGTAATGTATGAAAATAAATTATGAGCAATATCATACAATATTTTTATAATATAATGTTAAGTTCTATGCATAACTTACTTACTTACCATATATAACTTCACGTTGTATCCAGCACAGGGAGGCTGGCAGAGGGAACCTGGGAAATAAATGTTAAATCTTTTCCAATAAGACACTTACCTTCTCCACTTTCCAGTGAATTCTGATGGCAATGAACAACCTGTAGCGCTTACAACTCAAATAGTATACCATTAAATGAGCTTCACGATATATCCCGCACACATTAGGGTAGGCAGAGGGAACGTAATGTTAGGACACTCCGATCTTCTCTTTCCACCGGATTTTTTGATGCATTTCGTGTTGAGTGGTGGAACTCAACGCCGGGCTTTTGCCTTGGTGCAAGAGGAAGAAATGAAAATATTAATAAATAATAATTCATTCCCTTGAGTCAAGATCGAACCCACACCCTACACGTTACAGTCACACTCTTGTGCCAATACGGCCTGTATTATACCAATAAAATATCAAAAACGCGACATACACAGAAACAAGTACTAAAATACAAATAATATATAAAATAAAGTGAAAATCATGTTCAAAAACAATTTTCCTTAAACACATCGACTGTGAAGCTCTCTGAAAATTGTTATAAGTTCACGCGATAAAATAATATTTAATGGAGGCGCCCATTATCCGCGACCGCGAACTTGGTCGTGGTGAAATATCTACTTACATTGTAAAACGTTACTAAATTATAATGCGGTAAAGCATCAAGTGAATGACTTTATGAAGTTTAGTAAATAAATAAAAAATTCAGCTTCACGCTGTATCCCGCACACAGCAGGGTAGGTAGAGGGAACCTATTGTTAAGACACTCCATTCCCTAGTTTCTGCCGAATTCTAGAGGCATTGCGTGTTGAGTGGCAGAACTCACCGCCGCGCTTAACCTGGAAACCTTATCTCCTGGAGTGGGGATCGAATCCACAACCAGTCGGTTTTACAGTCACACTTTGTGCCCCTGCGCCACGACTGGCCTCATGAATACTTTTACAATTGAAAAATATTATTTCACACCAAAGATTTTTTATCTTTGTCTCTTATGTTTTTAGAAAACGCATAAATATTTGAAAGTAGCAAAACGTCAAGCCACTCCACTTGAAAGTCACGATTTCCGTAATATAGGACAACACCTTAAAATTAAAAAAACAATTAATAAATACCTTCTCTCTTACCAAATCATCTTTCTTAACTATAATAAAATAATCTTTCGATAGTAGCAGTGTTATTGTAGTGTAGATATAAGATTTTTCTTGTAGCTCAATGAGAACGTCGCTGACTGGTCAGAATGCTGGGACAGTTTCCTAGAGACGTGGATTCGAATCCCGCTACGTTTAAATGTTCATATATTTTCATAAAAATATGAACAAATCTCAATAAATAAGCGACAAATCAACATTTTTTTTAATTTAAATGTAGTTCTAATAAATTATTAAATTTATATATTTTAAAAGACTGCATTTGCTTAATTTGGATATCTTTTTATTGACTTTTACACAAAACACAAATATTCACTTCATAAAGTTTATGTGCTCTTTGCGACTGAGTTATATCTCGTAGTTGGCGATAAAAGTTTTACTACGTATTCTACTAAAGCAATAATACAATGTGCTATTCTAGCTTTTTTATAAAGAATTTTTGTTCAACTTTACGTTATATCCCGCAGATACCCTGCTATCAAAGGGAACCTAGTATTGAGACACTGACACAACACTTAGCGTGTTGAGTGGCGGAACTCAACGCTACAGAAGCAAGAAAAATTAAAATTGTAAATATTTCCTCGAGTAGGAATTGAACCTACAACCTGTAGCATTCACGCTTGTTCAAAATTATGAACCAACAATATTTATTTTTTTTGGCGAAAAAGGGAGAACGATAAGTCTAACGCCAAAGCTTACTTTAATCATTATTTTTTTTTATTTCATTTTATATCCACTTCACAACTATTACATACTTCGATGGCATTAGGATAACTAAAAAGGAAAAAGATATTTTTTCATAAAAATGTTTATTATCTTTACAGTTGGTATAATTGCACAAAACGACTTAGGTCCTTAAATAATATACAGATGTTAAAATTCACACTCAGTACGAACTAACACCTCCTTCCAAATTCTTTGGAAACACTTTATACTTATACACGTCCCGACAAATCAATTCCTATGAGTAACTTTATTGAAAAACAATATCTACATTATTATGTATTTGTTTTTGACATTTTATTATTAATTTAAAGCCATAAATAAGTTAAATATTATTTTTTTTTTTACTATTTCACAGTCTTAATTATAATATGATTATTAAAAAATTCCATTGATTTAAAATTAAATAAACGTTTACTTTTAGTATAAAATGATGTGTGCTCGTAATTATTTTACCATTTTCAATATACATAATATATTAATATATTATATATTTATAATATTAAAGTAGTATACAATTAGGTTTTTATACATTTACTGGCATCGAACTCCAGTACGCTCACTTAGACAATTATAGCTATGCCTATTCCATTTTGGCACTAGATTACCTTAACAACATAATTAACAAACACTTCAGTCGTTTCATTAAATAAACATATATTATTAAATTATTTGTGTCTAATATTTTCCTACGCTCCAATCTCCAACTCAAAGTTGTTTAAAATTTCCGAATATCAAAGTAAATATAATATTTAAATAACCAAGTCTTAAAAAAAAGCCTTTGCTACATCGGAGTTGTTCTTTCTGGTTCCTTTTCCTCTTTTAGGGTATACACGGAGCGACGTATTGCACCACCTTCGAATCTGGAACTAGGTAAGTGGTGCAAGACTTCAGGCAATGTCTCGACTTCAGAATGAATTATCGATTCTTCTGTAAAATTACCACTTTCATCTCGTCAAGATCGTTGCAAAAACTCCGGTGTCAGAATCTTTTGGGTATTTTTCAGCACTTTGTCGTGATGCCTGAGACGGTGAACGATTTCGTCGTGGAGGACATTGAAACACATCGCAGTGAGTGCCAAACCGGTCATAATGTAAATCGAGCAAAACCAAATAGTTCCGGTAGTCGCTCCATTCTTTTGCGTCAAACCTGGTGCTAAATGCCCAAATCCAATTGTACTTAGGCTCATAAAACAAAAATATACACCATCAATTGGGCTCCATCCCTCTAATTGATATAACACGAGAGCCCCAAAGAAAATATAAGTGAATATTGCTGCCAAACACAAAGAAATCGGGGCAAGAATCGAGAAACCACGTAAGGAAACTTTCGAATCCGTATCGGCACAACTCATTGAGTCACAGTCACGCAAAAAGTTTAGCCCTTGTGTTTTATCTTTTATAGAGTTGTTGCTGAGGCTGTTGGCCTGGGACGCGGAAATTATGGTACCGGAAGGCGATCTCACGTAATACGGTTCTTGTAAATGCAAAGTTTGCGATCTATAGTCGTCTTGACGCCTTACTTTTTCTTTACGCTCCTTGACCGCCATTGTCCGTTCGTCGAGACAGCAATATCCGCATTTGGAGCAAAGGCAGCAACATAACGCCCTACTAAATATGCTTCGAGCGAGTCTCGATAACAACGCACCTACTACCGACAAGTATAATAGAGTCAGAGGTATACCTATAACGGCATATCCTATTGTTACTGCTTTACCTAGAGCTGTTTTGGGTGCAACACTGCCGTAACCTGTAGACAATAAACTCAATTACTATAATTTAAGATAAGTAAAATATCTCCTATTAATATTTTTTATTTTACAAAATCATCTAACATAATATATTTAAGGTAGTAAATCTTTTTATTTATTCAAAATATTTTTAGCTAGCAGAAAATATTTATTTAAAATTAATTCAAATAATAATATTATACATACCTATCGTCGTAAGTACAGTCAAAGAGTACAAAAATGCTTTAGCAAAATTCCATTCATAGTCGTCAGTAACCAGTGCTGGCGCTGATTCCAATGCTCTAACACCTCCATACTGTTCTGACACATCAGCAGCTACTCTTGCAACTAGTTTCTCCTGAAACTTCGCGATTTCTTGTGCTGCAAGTCTCGTCCAATTCTCTTTATACAGTATGTTCAAGGAAACTGTTATTTCCCAAATACTTTCGACTGTCTGAGCTCTTAATTCAGCACTGACTTGTGCTATACTACTGTTCACTTTTGGTAAGGGATTTTTTCTATTCTCATTAGCCTGATACGAAGTCGTTGCCAGCGTCTTTTGATGCACTTTAGCGGCACTACCTTCGATAGCTAGGAATATAAAAGCGCCTACTAAAGTGTAAACGAGTAGTATTATGAAAATTCCTAAATTTGTTACACATCCTGCTATCAAGCTTTTCTTCTTACTTTTTCTAGTTTGTATGCAAAGGCAGCACGTCGTGATGACATCATCATAGTTATCAGTTTTACCGTTTTTCTTGTATTTTCCATTTACACTATTCTTTTTCTTATTCTTGTCCATATTTGTTTTCATAAAACAGAGTGTTGGCACATTTTTAATGTTTTTCTTATTTCATTTAAATGATCAGCAATCTGAAAACAAGGAAAATTTTAGTCTATAACCAAAGAATAAATAAGCGTAATTTATACGCTTTAGTATGCTATATATATTAACGCTTCAGAAATGAAAAATAAAAAGAAACATACGCAGAAATACGACGATATATATTTAAATGGAATCAGTGAGGTTGGTTGATTATTATTCGAGTATTACCGTATCTCTAAACCTGTCGATATAAAGAATATTATCTAAAATCCAGCGAAGGGATATAAAGTAGCTTTACTAGTAAAAGGCGTGTCTGAGAAGCAAAAATGGAAAAGAAATTCGAAGAATATATACAGTCAATGTGTACATATAACGAACGTAATGTTCAAGGAAGCATCTCCAACATAAGCTTCTACTTGAACTGTGTCATTTATATGATTTTGAACAAAGTATTGTACAAATTCGGCTCTAATTTTATACTAAGTTGGATAAATATGTCATTATTATATTTAAGGATAGGATTATATTTGAATAATCTGTTATTAATATATTTTTTTTGAATAGCTGTTAAAGTGAAGTAGATTGATTCTCAGCTACTTTTAGTTTAAGAAATGACCAGCCTAATATATTCCGTAGTGACACTAAAATACAACTAACTTTAATAAAAAACTAAATAAAGTGAGACCTAATAAGTAAGTAATACCATTAAGTAATTTTGCCGATGAATTAAACTATTTATATTGAATTTAACCCTAGAAATATAGATAATCTCAGTAAAAAAAACTTAAAAATACAGAAACACTGTTTTCGCTAAGATGCTACGTGCCTTAGAAGCATTAGACCAACATTATGATAAATCTAAAGTCTATAGTTCATAGCATCCTTTACACTACATTAGGCTAAGCTTTATTGATTACCCAACTTAATATCACAGCAGTGGAAAATTATCAATGATACGTTATAGTACAATTACTAAATAAAAATCAGCTTCGCGCTGTATTCCGCACACAGCAGGATAGGTAGAGGGAACCTAGTGTTAACACACTGCGTTACCCACTTTCTGCCGAATTCTGGAAGCATTGGGTGTTGAGTGGCAGAACTCAACGCCGCGCTTTGCCTCGACACCAGAGCGACGAAATGGAAATATAAATTTAAGTAAATATTTCATGTTCTCGAGTGGGGATCGAACTCACAACCAATCGGTTTTACAGTCACACTTTGTGCCGCTGCGCCACGACTGACCTCAATCTCAGTTAATGTACTGTCTATAGTTTGGTATTCATGAAAATAAATACAATAGTTACCTTTAGCATTTCATATAGGTTGAATTTATACCTAACTGTACATCATTATAATAAATACTTTAGAAGATATCACTGATCAAAGTAACCTACAAGGCTACGAGCCGCACGGTGCGGAAGCTTAGATAAAGAGTGACCGATACAAACGGGCGGACGACGTTGGCGGGTTTGTAAATTTTCATATATTTACTATCTACTGTTAATTTTAATATGGTTATTTGCTATTTATTATTAATCCTTATTTGAGTAATATATTAATTAGATTTTTTTTTAATTTTTTGTTTTGGTTAAGTTTTTTTTTTTCAATTTTAATAAGTTAGGTGTTTTTTCTACTATTAAAAAAATCCCTTAATTCACTTTTACGTATTTTGTTTGTTCATTTTAATTACTTAAGATATTTTTTATAATATTAAGAATGTTATTTCCCTCACCTATGTCTACTTATTAATATTTTTTTGCTTGTTTTGGTTATTTAGGCTTATATTTTTTTTCTAAATTTATTGAATATAAGAAATTATAAATATATTTAATAGATATTGTTATAGTTAAAGCGGCAAACCGTGCGAGTTTGCTAATTAGCACCAATAATAATAAATTTTCCAATTTTTCCTTGTATATTTATATAATAGTCTACCACCTAAGCAATAAATATAAAATTTCCAGATTACTTAGAAATTTATTCTTTTTTTTTGATCGTATGAATCTTTCGTATTAAACTAAGTGCTTAAAATTTAATAATTTTAAAAATATCACCATAGCATTTCTGTCACAAAATGTAAAAGAAATGATCTCATTAAAATAACCTTTAATTAATTAAGTAGTAAGCAGTATGTATTAATTAAAGCATTATATGTATCCTGAGAAATACCAGCGTGTGTTCAATGCTTGTAATACTTGTAGGTACTATTACCTCTTTATTTACTTATATTTTGGCTGTTATAAGACTCAATGAGCAAGAAAATATCCAGCTAAAGGCAATATTTAATTTGAAGCCATCGTAGCGCAGTTTAGGATTCAATCTCATTAAGGGGAATATATTATTCGCATTTTTTAAGTTTAGCAACAAGGCAAAACATAGAGTTGAACTCCGCCAATCAACATGTTATATATCAAAAATTGGTTGTTGTGTGAGAAACGGAGAGTCTAAACAATAGTCTCCCTCTGCGAATGCCTACCTGTATGTGATATACAACGAGAAGTGAAAAAAGAAAATAATTCCAAGATTGTTCTCGAAAAACCAAGAAACAATCTTAACTCACGCCTTTCAGCCTGTTTTTGTTTCATAATAAGTTCGCAACTAATAGACACATTCTCGTTGAGATTGCGGGTAGTTTCAGTTTGTTAACTGTAACTTGTGCATCTAGAGTTGTTTTTACCAACTAAATAAAGCAAAGGAAGGCTATATAACATGTTTGTGTGTAATAAGAACTTATGAACTATTGTTTAACTGAGTTAAAACTTCAAGACTTCAAAGATTAATATATTTCACTCTGTAAGAAATTTGATCGTAGCTGGTCGTATGGATCGTAGCTGCCAAGTAAAACGAACAGGCTTAGCAATACGATATTGTAGTAAGGTTGTTGTAGCATTAGCTTGACACCGATTTCAAAATTATAAAATCTTTTTTAATTATTTTTTTGTTTAACAAAATCAAAGTACGTTTTACTTATGTAAAGTTATTTTTTTATTTTAGTTCGTTGTTAGAAATCGGTTTTGTTTTTTTCTTAAAAAAAATATTTATTTTTGTTAACATTTGAGCAGATAAATTTTATACGTTTTTATGGAATATTCTTTCGTTATATGTGAAAAGAGAGGAAAAATTTAAATCATTCGTCCGAATGGAAATTGACCCTGCACCACCAGCTCAACAAAGTCCGAAGCAAGCAAATTCATCCATCCATCCAACAGCCTTTCAAAACCCACTGCTGGACATAGGCCTCCCCTAATACTCGCCACTCCGTTCCATCTTGCGTCCTTTGAATCCGCGGATTAAAAAAAATGTTTACATAAATTTACATCTAAAACAAATTGCTTATTTGAAATATGCAATAATGATTTAACATTTCTCTATAGTAGTGTAGCTAATAAACTATATGACAGAACTTTGGTGATTAGTCTTTCCTGTTTACACGTACCGCGCAATATTACCGATTGAGCTTAGACGACCACGATATCAACTCACTAATTGCAAAATTTTGAAACTGCGGATTGGTATTTTGATAATTTGCATTCATAGAAATCTCTAGTACGCAATGTAATATTAGATCAGATGTGCAGTAGACAAAATACATCAGCTTCACGCTGTATCCCGCACACAGCAGGGTAGGCAGAGGGAACCTAGTGTAACACACTCCGTTCCCCACTTTCTGCCGAATTCTGGAGGCCTTGCGTGTTAAGTGGCAGAACTCAACGCGGCGCTTTGCGTCGACACCAGAACGAAGAAATGGAAATATAAATTTAAATAAATATTTCGTTTCCTCGAGTGAGGATCGAACCCACAACCAGTTGGATTTACAGTCACACTTCGTACCACTGCGCCACGACTGGCCTGATTTATTTATTTATTTTAGAAATCTCCAGTACGCAATGTAATATTAGACCCTATGTACAGTAGACAAAATACATAAGGAAAACAAAAATACTTAAATCAGAACTGCTTGTACTACACAAATACATAAAAACTCAACCGCAGATCAGACTTAAATCGAACTAAAGCTAGCTTATACAAAATTGAGTGCATTTGAATATTATTCATATAGATTTCTCTCTTCTTCGGAAACATGCCAACGTGTGGACCCGAGGAAGTTGCAATCATACTGTAGTCGTTATGATCGAACTTACTTCCAACAAAGTTTCTGAAATAGCACGAGCAAAAACTTAAGGTTACTCTGGAGAGGTGAAGACTGTTCAAAATTATATTATTTTGCTCTTTTTTTTCTTGATAGCCACTAAACCTGGAACTATTTAAAGTTTATGTTTAAACAATTCTACGGCGCATTTTTTAATTTATAACAATATAATTGTTAGAAAGAAATAATCGTAGTCTTTAATTAGCCCCTGCTTACCAATGATAAATAAAAACATAATTGAATAAACTAAAACATAACATAAAACTATATCACTAGCTCTTTTTTTTCTATATCTATATCAATTTAAAGTTAATTTTTAAAAAAGTTTAGATTTTTAAAATAATCAATATAGGAATTCTACTACAAAATCTTTCTTACTACAAATAAAGCTAATATTACAAAACACAATATATAAGCCAACAAAAAATTTCCACCTAATGCCAAGATTCGAGCGCGATTTAAATACGACGATCGTGGATTCGATTCCATTCTCGGTTATTACCAAAGGGAGGAAATGAAAATAATTGAATAGTAACCTAAAACACAACATTTCAATATTAATCAACATTTAAAAGCTTAATTTAATAAAACAAACATACACACCACATTTTACATACATTCATACATACATAACGAAAGGAATGAGAATAACACATACCTACCCACTAAAATTTTATTATCAATTTCTCAATTTATGTCAACGAATCTCGCTTAGAAACCGTTCGAGCGCACGCGGGGTAATGGAATAACTCATTTAAATTGGAATAGAGATTCAATGGGACATTAGGCGCGGGGAGGCTAAAACTCTGTAATATCGGATTATATCATTGATTTATGCAAAATCTTTATCGGTAGTGACACCTGAAATTGGATTTTGGTGTCATCGTAATGCTTCAGGTAAAAGGGGCAGAGGGATTTTACCTTTTGGGCCGTTTTTTTTTTTATAATACGTTTTGCGAATCTGAGAGATTCAATATTCATTTAATTTTGGATGTAAATTGTTTTAGGTTTGATGTTTTAATTTTTTTTTATTTATAGCGTCATGTTGTATGTAATCTGGGAACCTAGATACTTCCGTCCCCCACTTTTCCCCAAATCCTGAAGACATTGTGTTGAGTGGCGGAACTCAACGCCAGAATTGCCTCTTTACAGGAGCGAAAAAATGAAAATATTAAATATTTAATTTCCCCGAATGGGAATGGAAGCAACAACATACCTTCATAGTGTTCATTGAAACAAAATAATATAAAAAAAAACAACAATATAATATCATAAAAGAGATAACACAATGATACCACTGTAATTAGCGTCTAATGCTATATTTAGTACAAAAAACGTTACTATAATTTCAAAATAACATTTGCTATACAAAATTAATAATATATACTTATATATCAACTACTTTCAAATATTAAATGCAGCTCAAGAAATTAAGAAAAGTATTATTATTTAAGAATAATCTCGTAGCTTTCAAAAGAACTAAGTGTTACAAAATGTCAAAGAGAAAATATCCTGGAGAAAGAATATTTTATCGTTACAAGGTAAAAATTTCAAGATCCATTTCTGAAACCAGGTGCCTATAGAGCAGCACCCATACATAATTTACAAAGTGCAGTGTATTAAAGCAAACACGCCGATAAAGACTCTACGTCGCGGGCTCTTCTACTATTTTCGAGCTGTGCTAAGTGCAACGTTCATGTCGTTTTATGATTGTTCACAATGAAAATGTACTGAAAGGGTCCTGCATGATGAAGGAGCCCGGGCCATTCATCTCAACACAATATACCCTTGGCTTGTTATTTTTTATTAGAACCATAATAATGTTCACGTGAAAGCTTATGTTTGTTGATTTTTTTTAAGGTACTGCAGTACAAAAGGCGATAAGGCGGAAAATTTCTATGTTCTCGTATACAAAGGTAACGCGAAATTTAAAATATTAGATATTATATTGTTGTCATCTTACAAAGTTATACTTCTCTCATCTTTACGACTCGTAGAGCTGTAATGGAAATTAAGTAAATTGTGAGTGACCTTTGTATATAGAAATTTTATATACATTTAATATTTTATAGTTGGCGAGTTGGTTTGATTCAGGTAAAAAATCGATTCAGCTTCACGCTGTATCCCGCACACATAGCAGGGTAGACAGAGGGAACCTAGTGTTAAGACACTCCGTTCCCCATTTTCTGCCGAATTCTGCAGAACTCAACGCCGCGCTTAGCCTCGACACCAGAGCGAAGAAATGGAAATATAAATTTAAGTAAAAATATCATCTCCTCGAGTGGGGATCGAACCCACAACCAGTCGATTTTACAGTCACACTTCGTGCCGCTGCGCCAAGACTGACCTCTTAGTAGATCTTAGTAGGTACTGGTTCAAATTAAAAAAATTACTTTCAATTATTGTAGAGAGGTATAAGCTATAATACATTACGTTAGTCATTACGATGTAATTTATAGTACCTGCGGTTTCTCACCACTCGCACGTAGAATGTCTTACCTGAAGATTTGATTTAAGGAATTTTCTTATCTTTGATTATTTTCTTCCCGAGTGAAGAATGCGCAGAATGTGAAACTTCAGAAAACTTAATTTCAGGCCGACCACGACTTGTTGACCGTACTGTACACGCCAACACAACGCAAACCTAAGCTACAAGTTAAAGCTACTTTAAAATAATAAAAACAAATATATTTTCCGATACAATCACAGATATTCCCACAAAATATTTATTATTTATAAACGTCAAATTTTCTTTATATAAATATAAACATAAAAAAATACTAAAAACATTATATACTAATAGCTTCACGCTGTATTCCGCACACATCGCAGGGTAGGCAGAGGGAACCTAGTGTTAAGACACTCCGTTCCCCATTTTCTGCCGTATTCTGGAGGCATTGCGTGTTGAGTAGCAGAACTCAACGCCGCGATATATACTATGTCAACCATAATAACCATGACTTTCAAATTTCTCGGTTTAGATTGTATATTGTTTACAAAAGTAGTTTACGCCTACACTAAATCACATAGCAAAGTTCAGGTATCGAATTATTGTAGAGGCTCGTACATGTCCTCAGTTGAAGCTCTGCTCACGGAGAACAGGCGCAATTTAATTGAACACTAGCTGTTGAGGTGAAGTGCTGCAGAATTGGATCAAGCTGAAGAGGTGTATTTCCATATAAACTATATGTTGGTATGTACTTTTTTTTTAATTATCATGATTTTTAGTGAAAAGTGTGAAAAAATAAATTTTGTATCGTATCGACTTGACGTCCATCGACTTTACGAGTATATCTCTCTAATTAAGAAAAGTTTGTATAAATAATAGTATAAATTCATTAAATACATTAACTTCTTAATATAATGTTTATGTTTTCTAGATAGTATATTATGTTCCCACATGCTTGATTATTTTACACATTTGTCCATTTTTAGCGTTCCGTATCTCAAAAGTAAAAAAAATGGAATCATTAGAGGATCACTTCGTTGTCCGTCTGTCCCTCTGGCAAGACTGAACCACAGATTAATATATATATATATATATTTATACAGATAATTTTGTATTTACACAGATAATTTTATATTTATACAGATAATTTTATATTTATACAGATATTTTATGACCTGGGAGTATCAAGCTGTAATTAATATCAAATTATCAGGTCTACGACAGGTCTTCCACTACAAATAAAAGAAAAAAATCCAAAAAATATAAAACCAGTGCGGTTGTTCGCAAATTTAAGTTTGTTAATTTCATTCGCCGCGTAATCAAAATTTATAGAAAACTTCCAGTATAAATACAACTGTGAAATTTAGTTAAAAAATGCAGTACAAATAAAGGAAACAGTCCGATAAATATAAATTTAAATTTAACTTACATGTAAGAAATTGTAAATTTGAATTTTGTCAATTTAAAAAAATGTATTTCCTATTACTTACGATTCTAAAATTGGTACGGAAACCTCAGTGGACTAGTCCGACTCGCACTTTACCGGTATTTTTAATTATTATACTTCACGTTCAATTCAATTTGTTCATGCCAATTGTCAAAATAAAATTAAAGTTGTCGACATATATATACACTATCAAGCTAAATTTATTTAGATGAAATTTAGCACACATTTTATAAGTTAATAAATTTTATAATCTGTATAAATAACAACACACTTTTTATCAGCAAACGACGAATGATTTTAAAACTATTATCATTTTAAGTTTTACATTTTACCTGGGATTCAATTTTACATTCGATACAAACGTACGCCACTGACAAAAACTAATTCAAAGTAACTTACAGGTATTAATCACAGTTAAGATTAACAACGTTGTTGAAAATATACATTTTGTAGGTAAATAATAAGCCACTACCGTCATAACAAAATTAGATAATAAATATAAAGTTTGAATACCATCCAAAATATGCGAACACTAAAATGGCACACTAAAATAGGAAAATAGACCGCACTCTTACCACAAATAAGTTATTTCTGGAACATAATCTGATAAGTATTATATGATAGTATCTTTAACGACTGTTTTATAGTGTCACAAAATTCCACCACAAACGGTGCTGAATTTGAATGCCGCTTCATAACCGTTAAACACCGGTTTTGATTTTATTTGTATAGATTCTTAGTCGTAACAATCTGATAGTGTCCATAAAATATATTCAGTTGAATTTTATAGGGCATTTATACGAATTATTTGGATGGACAATTGTTTTATATCCTAATATAAAATCGTGATAATAGTATCTTCATTTAAGTATGTTTGAGTAAATGATAAAGTATAAACTTGGGGCCGTCGTGGCATAGTGTAGGTTCAATCCCATCTCGAGTAATGATTATTATTAAAAAAAAATAGCTTCTCTGTATCTCACACCCAGAAGGGTACCTAGTGTTAAGACAAGTCACAAGTCTTTCTCGATTGCCTCGGTAGGTACTAGAAATGAAAATATACATAACTAAATAAAAAATAAATTAGCTTCACGCTGTACACCAAACTCAGCAGAAGAAGAAGCAGAGGCAGAAGGAACTTAGTGATTAGACACTCCGTTTCCCACTTTCCGCCGGGTTCTGGAGGCGTGTTTAGTGGCGGAGCTCAACGCCTCGCTTTGCCTCGACACCAGAGCGAAGAAAGAAAATATAAATATAAATAAAAAAATCATTTCTTCGAGTGAGGGTCGAACCCACAACCAGTAGATTTTACAGTCACAATTTGTGCCCCTGCGCCACGACTGGCCTCATTATACATTTAAATAAATGTTTAATTTCCTTAAGTGGAAATGACATTTATAATATATAAATTATTTTTATTCCTCTACTCTGGTATGCAAGCCGTATCGAAATCGGTCCATCCGTCCGAGAGCCATACTGCCCCAAACATACGAACATCAACGTCAAAACTATAACACCCTTTTTTCGGAGAAAATTGAAAATTATATAGTATTAATCCTAAAATATATTTACATTATCTTTTTACATTTAGATAAAATTTAATTTTTTTGGTACTTGCTCTGCAGTATGAATCAAACTGATATATTGGCTAATACATCAATCATTATGTTTCTCGATGTTTTTGGTAAATTAGCGTTATTAGTATTGTTAGTTTTAGTCAGAACTTACTTAATTGGATTGATTAGATATATAAATATAAAAAACGTGGCGCAGTGGCACAGAGTGTGACTGTAAAACTGGTTGTGGGTTCGATCCCCACTCGAGGAGATGAAATATTTACTTAAATTCTATTTCTTCGTTCTGGTGTCGGGGGAAAGGCGCGGCGTTAAGTTCTGCCACTCAAAACGCAATGCCTCTAGGATTCGGCAAAAGTGGGGAACTGAGTGTCTTATGACACTAGGTTACCCTGCTGTGTGCGGGATACAGCGTGAAGCTGATTTTTTAAATTGATATAACAAAGAGCAATCAAAACTATTCTTGAATAAAAAATGGTTTAAATTGTGAACTATTTCATTATAAGTACCAGAATACACAAATAAAAAATTGTATATTATTTAAATACAATTTTAACAAAAACAGTAACAAAGGAGACTGAAACTATTCCATACATTTTTGGGCCCAGAATGTAAAGATATGAAAATGGTATGATTTAATAGATTTAGGTACATCATTCCCTCCCTGAAAACTATATAAATTTTGGCAATCTGAGAGCGGAGTTATTAGAGATTTAATAAAAGTGAGGTTAAGTTGGCAGCACAATGTCTTGAATATCAACTTCTATAAAATATGTGATTACTGAGTTGTTTAAGCATTAATGTTTAT
>JAATLQ010035426.1:7535-29029 GCA_013421005.1 Heliconius erato x Heliconius himera
AAACCGACTGGTTGTGGGTTCGAATCCCACTCGAGGAGATGAAATATTTACTTAAATTTATATTTCCATTTCTTCGCTCTGGTGTCGAGGTTAAGCGCGGCGTTGAGTTCTGCCACTCAACACGCAATGCCTCCAGAATTCGGCAGAAAGTGGGGAACGGAGTGTCTTAACACTAGGTTCCCTCTGCCTACCCTGCTGTGTGCGGGATACAGCGTGAAGCTAATTTAATTTTTTTTTTTATACATTTGTGATAAAACTATACATTTGTGATAAATTAAATCCCAAAAAAAATAATAGCTGTAAATAGCAAAAAACACATATTTCGACACTATAAACGGAATCAAAATTATTATGGCACATCCAGTTAACCTAGAATTATGAAATATGGCAGCTAGCACTTATCTGTAAATACAGGTAGTACTAGTTCAGGAAAAAATCTGAAACTAAACATTTCATTCTGAATACAAAAATTGTGGTTAAATCCTTAAACATAATAGCCTTAAAAAGGGGCAAAATTTGGTATTAAAACTTGTTCAAGTGAGGTATCAAATGAAAGGGCTCTGGCTAAGCTATGCTTGATTTTTTTACGGAACCCTCGGTGGGCAAGTCGGACTCGCACATGTCCGTTTATTTTGAATCTTTATTATATAATTATAATAAAAAACAAAAAATATAATAATAATGTCTACTCTATAAAAACATAATAAATGTGCTTAGAAAAAAAATACATTAAGCTCATGGCTAAAGGTTCAATGTTAAACAAAATAATTTTACAAGGAAAATAAGTTATAAGTACTTAATTATTATATAACATTGTATACGTTGGAAGACGAAAAAAGCTCAGTCATTAAAGCACAAGGTACCTTTTTTTTAAATAATGCAATTTTAATCAACAATCTAATATATGCCACGAACAATGGTTATTACTTAAAAACACACGGAAATACGATTTTATAACAAAACAAGCACATACTACGACTTCAGAAAAATAGTCTTCAGAATAAACATTGGTTTAATAAATACTTTTCTTTAAAAGTGACTGTAAATTAAAATTATTTCAGCTTCACGCTGTATCCAGTAGCAGGGTAGGCAGAGGGAGCCTTGTTAAGACTTGTCGCCGAATTCTAGAGTCACAACCTGTACAGTGACACTTTGTGGCCCTTAGATATTAAGGACAGTTGTGTAACAAACAAAAATAACATTTAATAGTTATTATTTTTATATTTTTTTTTAAATTCCTTTATTTTTTTTAATTCCTAAGCAGCTGCCAGACTGTTTTAGTAAAATATGATGTATATAGATGTTATAGTAAAATATCAAAGCACCTAGATTTAACGACTTTCTGTCAATCCTCGGATTTAAGTTAAGGTCTTTGTCAAAACCAACCTAAAATTAAGTTTTTCGGCCTTTCCTTATATAATTTTTAGTCAAACGTGAAAAGTTTAGGATATTTGGTCAGACTATTAAAATACACCTTTAAAAATCTTCTAGTCTACCTTTTCGTCTTCTATTATCTTAATATTTATTGTTCTCATATTGACTAGTCAATTTAGAAGCACCACATCTAAAGTAACCAGTCAATTTTTATACGATATTTTTACATCATTGTATAAGAAAATACAATATATTAGAAAAGTGACTTGATATTAGATATATAAGACACTAGTTTATTGTATAAAATGTGTAATATTTTGAATTTTTATTTGAAATTTGTTTACATTATTGTACATATTATATATGTAGTAATAATTACACATATATTGTATGAACCACGACTAACTACAGTTAGTTATAATTAAAAAATTGTAATATTTAAGAAATTTTACTGTAAACTTTGCACGCGATTCTGAACTAGTTAAATATGCCAAGTCAAGGGCAACAAATAAGTTTCTTTATTATAAAAACAACCTCACAGAGCCATTAAGTTAATTCTTTCATTAATTATTATTATGCTTTAAAAGAAATATTTAAGACCGTCCTCGCTCTCTACTTATATTATCTATAAATATTTTTGAGAGATTTTATGAAATAAATTAATCATCTTATTTATTCACCAAATTTCTTTTTTGTCTGTTATAATGTGATTTAGTATTTCATGAGTTATGTCTTATGTCTTTTTTCTTGCAAAGAGAAATTAATAATGGTTGATCTCGATCATCAACTTTCTCCGATTTCTAAATACAGGTACAGGTTGTGTGTCAAATATAAGTATTCTCAAAACAGGTTTGAACCGATAACCATTATACATGGTCCATTAAATATATATTTAGATTAATTACTAATGATTACTTTAATATTATAAGGTGCCAATTAATTGTTCTTGGAAAAAAAATCAACAGGACTATGGTGACCTACTTTGCGTTTATGAGGTCGAAGCTTGAGAAAACGAACACGCACAATGCTACGGAAAACGTGTTTTACGACTGATATTTGATAAAATTTTGGCAACTACTTGGAAATTGTAATAAATGCAAAAATATATTTTTTACATTTACTTAACCATAAAAACTTATAAATCTGCTAATATTGATTATCTAATAAAAATAAAGATAACAGAAGTGTTACATCATTTAAATTGGAATACTGATATATAAGTTGCCCAAAAACAAACGAAAGACTAGAATGCTATCTTCCAAATAAAAAAATAATATATGTTTTGGTCTTGTATTTAGTTGTGATTATTGTGAGTAATTAGTCGGCAGTCACTCTACATCCTCGTGTAACAATATGTGAACAAAGGAATATTTCCATTTGACTTCTTGCCAAGGCTAAGAAAAAATAAATTTAATAATCATTTGTAATCTACGTCTAGAGAGCAGTCTAACAATTACAAGAAAGTGTATTGAAATTTATTTTTAGATATGTTTTACCTTCGTCGTATATGTATGTATATACGTATATACGTAACTCACACGCAATATAATACTTTATACTCATTTTGTTTTGCATAAAACTATTAAGTGGCTAGGCGCGATACATTCATTATAAAAATGGCAAAGAAAATCATGTGGGATCGCAAGGTTGCCGCGATTCTGACAATTCCAATTAAAATGTTATATTTCATGCCGGATTGCTGTGTGTATTTTAATTTAAAAATTATTAATTATTAATTTCAAAATTTGCCGTTTTAAATTAAAATCAAATATCATACATATATCCATACATTCGCACAAAGGCTAATCATGAGGCCATTCGTGGCGCAGGGGCACAAAATGTGACTGTAAAACCGACTGGTTGTGGGTTCGATTTTCACTCGAGAAGATGAAATATTTACTTAAATTTATATTTCCATTTCTTCGCTCTGGTGTCGAGGCAAAGAGCGGCGTTGAGTTCTGCCACTTAATGCCTCCAGAATTCAGCAGAAAGTGGGAAACGGAGTGTCTTAACACTAGGTTCTCCCTGCCTACCCTGATGTGTGCGGGATACAGCGTGAAGCTGATTTAATTTTGACTTTAATTTTCATTCGCACAAAGACATCAGTTTATATACATGTATTCTTATATAACTCTGAGACGGTAACCTATATCAAAAAAAAATTAAACCATATAAATAATATTTTATTTTATTCTTGCCTCTAAGGATTTGAATCCATATCTTCCTTATATAAATAACCCACATAAAAACTTCTAGACCAAAATATGTATAAAAAATGCATCTACGATCTACGTGCATTCTTGTAATTACCCACATTATGATTTCGGAGCAAATTTACAATCTCACGGTCATTTTAAATACTTTGTTTATAAACGATTTGCCCTACATCCAGTATTTACTATTGTAGATTGTAGAGACAAATAATACCTACCTACCAACCTGTGATAATTTCATAGTATTATAGTTTGATATGAAATCCTTATGACTCAAGGTTTGTGTTCGTTATGAGAATTACTCTTATTTAAACTTATTAAATTAGACTCACTAATTAAAAGTGAAAAATGCTAATAACCTCTAAAAAAATATATGTTCCAATTATCAAAAACGTCATCGGCCACCCAGTGGCACAAGCGCGTGACTGTAAACGCGACGGATGTGGGTTCGATCCTACCACCACTCGGACATGGTGAACAGACTGTCTTAGTACTAGTTTCCCTCTACCCTGCTATGCGGGATACAGTGTGAAGCTGTGAAAATATAATTACGTTTGTCTTATGAAAAAAAATTTTACCGTAACTTTATTCACTTATAATATATATAAATAAGTCAATTAACTTAGGACATAGGTATATGCGTACGCGAACCAAACCGGCTGCAGCGCCTCGCCGCTTGCTGGCAGGGAGACGCGCACGCGCCGGGAATCTGGCACCGTCAGTCGCATAGGTTTATTTCCACTCGCATGCAAATAATTAGATTTTTCAGATACCAGACCGCTTTAGAAGTTTGTGAAAGTATTAAGATGATAAATATTTTCTCAATAAAAAAATAATTAGCATTTTGAATTTTACTATTTATGTGGACACCCTTTTTAGTATTTTAACATATCAACAGCTGATACTTTACATTGTAATTGTAAATATAATGAAATCTGTGACATCATTCGGTTCTTATTACACTTTATCTTTCTATTTTCAAATTTTAAATCAAAAAATCAGCTTCACACTGTATCCCGCACGCAACAGAGTAGGCAGAGGGAACCTAGTGTTAAGACACTTCCCTCCCCATTTTCGGCTGAATTCTGGAGGCATTGCGTGTCAAGCGGCGGAAGTCAACGCCACGCTTTATCTGGACACCAGAGCGAAGAAATGGAAATATAAATTTAAATAAATATTTCATTTCCTCGAGTGAAAATCGAACCAACAACCAGTCACGTTCGCACTCACACTTTGCGACTGTCCCAAATTCTTATATTATCCTAAAACACACCTACAGACAAAACATTTGTATATGCAAAACAAATATAAGAGAGTAGGTCACAATTGTCGTCACCGCATTATTCACGAAAAGGGCAAGCTTTAGGTTCGCCAGAGCAGTGGCAACGCGGTATATTAATAAATCCAACATTGACAAAGACCGCCAAAACATCTGGCTGTCAGCCAAACTGAAAAAATTTGCCTACGCATACGACGTGGAACAATTCCGGTGACGTCCCCATAATATCCCAGTCTACGACCACCTAATGCTAGACGCACCAAAAATAAACAGTGAGAGAAAATTTGAAAAGCTGCGAGATTCTGTAAATATAATGTTAATTTATTTATATACTGCGCTACATACCATTGTCTGAATTTTTTTTTGATTACAAGAAGTTATAATTAGAATCTACAGGTGCATCGATAAGATAATCGTGCTTACTTAGTATCTGTGCTAGTATAGAGGTAAATATCATTTTGTAAAAGTAGACTTGAAATATATTTTTGACTAGTATTACTAAGAGAACACGCAGAATATATTAAATATCATATGATTAGATCGTCAGTCGTGATCTGAGTGACGTCACATACTCGTCCCGGGCGTCTGCCTACGTACCGAGTACGAGCACTTCATGCTTTTGAAAGAAAATTTTGTATTTATTTATAGTATGCCTCTATCTGGCTACAGAGCACTGACTGTGGCATAATATTTACTTTTAAACAGGCAACTCACGCACATTTGTGCACCCTTGCTACTGTTACAATAAGGGTGAAGATAGCGCCCTGCTGACTTCCACCTGGCCGGCGCTCGTAAACCGGTGATTACGTTCGGGTTTATGAGTGCTTAATAGGTAATGCAAAATGTCCCGATTATCGTGGTTTGTTTTACAAATTACAGTGCGGGTAAGCTAACTATCTTGTCATTGGATTTTATTGATATATATTGCAAATGGAGTTTTTTTATTATTGCTGTGTTAATTTTGTATAATTGTATTTTTTATCAGATGCGTGCACGAGGACATATTGGTGCATCTTGGTGCACTAGTCCCAAGTAAACGTTTATAAATATATATTTTTTTTTTATTCAAAATTAATATTCAACAAGATATGATTTTTAATCATCTCATCATCATTCATTATCTCAGTAATATTATAATTTGTATGTAAAACTGAGGATTACTTTACCAATAAATACAATATTATGCTATCGCACAAAATATAAAGACAGCGTCACGCATGTATCAAAGTAGGCAGAGGAGCCTAGTTTTAAGACATTTCGTTCTTCACTTTGCGAATTTTGGAATGCGTGTTGAATGTTGGTATTCACCCCGCGCTATGCCTCAACGCCTATTGAATTTCCTCGAATGGGAATCAAACGACTTGATTTTATATATGCATCTAACGAATATATAACGAATATCGAATAAATTAAAGAAAAGACTCACATAGTTATTCTATATTTTACAGATGTAAATAATATGATAATAATGTGTTTGGTCTTCCTGTTACAATTTTATTGAACTTACTAGTTACCTACTTTCCAGTCATTTTGGTTAAATGGAGTGAACATGTCAGTATTTGATTATTCCCATAGTTTTTCTGATACTTATACTCAAGCTCTTTAGATAGGTTTGTTTCTTTCCATGCCTAAATTCTAAGCTATATTTTGCCCAATAAGATCAAAATATTCAATAGTACTCAATATCCGACTATCATACAAACGTGCAACTGTAAAAATGACGGTGTTGGTTTCGATTACCACTCGAGGGAATGAAATATTTGTATATTTTCATTTATTCGCTCTTGTTTATATATATTAGGCAAAGCGCGGAGTTGGGTTCCGCTACTCAACCCGCAATGCCTCCCGAATGCAGGAGAAAATGGAGAACAGAATGTTCCAGAATTAGGTTACGAAGATCCCTACCTACGTACAAGAAACTAAAAAAAAATGACCTTCACTTGCAGTATTTGAAGCCTCAACGCAGGCGCACCGAGCTCTAACTGCGCCACATGGGTATTCACATAATATTATTATTCTATATTTATACACCTTAAGAAACAATGTATTTAATTATGGTATCTTCATATAAGTCTTCCCGGTACAAACATGCGCTTCTCTTTAAAATATTTTACATTTTTATGTGTAGTGTAATGCGCATAAGTAACACACACGGGGCCAAAGTGAATCCAATGAAATGCAAGCTTAAATATATATACTATACGACATCCAGTTATTGACTTGCGTAGAACAAAGTTATTTAACATGTAAGAAATTTTTTAAGCCAATTTCTCGCAACATTTATTTTCGATTCCACATCCTCTTTCCCAGTTTGTGAGCGCCAATAATGGAACACTTTAATAATCTAATAAAATTTGTTTAACATTGTATATTATATGTATGTAAAATATAATGTATATAACAGTTAATAATATAATGTGAGGTTAGTCGTGACGCAGGGGCACAAGCGTTTGACTGTTAACGCGACAGATTGTGGGTTCGATTTCCTCGATAAAATTAAATATTTTATATTTTAATTCTTTGCTTTGGTCAACACCTAATTTGCCCAGAATTCAGTGTAAAGTGGGTAGCGGAGTCTCTTACCACTAGGCTTACTCTACCTACCCTGCTATATGCGGGATTCAGCGTAAACCTGAAAAAAATATAATGTTTATAATAATATAGAGCTATGATATCAATGAGAAGTATAATATATGTACATATTTGTATAAAGATATATACGTGTATTTAAAGTGTAATCTATTTACTATAATTAACTGTTTTTGATATTTTTTCGGCTAACTGCGTGAAGTGCTCGAAAAATTCCAATGAAATAATAAAAAAAATAAAAATAAGAAATAAATTGAAAAACACATTTTAGAGATAGCACATGACTAACCTGACTGTATTTTTTTATTAGTATAATTATTGAAGCATCTAATTAATTTTTGTTTAGGTACCTTAAAATACTAAATTACCTAAACATATATTCTAATCCTATATAATTTAAGATAATATACAAGTACCGATATGGGTAAACCTAACTCGGACGCCCAATCGTAACCGCAAGCAGCTTGAAGGTAACGCCAAAATTTAATAAAACTACATAGCACGCAATATACGTTTGGGACTATAGTTTCATTTTTATTTTATGAAGGCATATGTTTATACTTTTAGTGGTTAATATCAGTAAAAACAAGATATAATAAAGAGTACTTAGATAGGTACACGCAATAGTTTAACATCAAATAAATTATTTTAAAATTACGTTGTCATGTTAAAAGTTTGCAAAAATCAAGCATTGTTTTACAATTTGGCACGACATGACAAGTCACGCCACCAACGAGCTGCAACTGCTTGAGTAGTTTTTGTTGTAGTAATGAAATATGAAATTTATTCACGGTGTCGTGTGTCGCCCTGATGGCGTGGACGGTGCAAGGTTACGTTGACATCCTTAACTTGATATAAATATTAGCAAACATCAAGAACAGTCCGGAGTTGTGCGCCGTCACAGCCGTCACTAGGGCCAGGTGCGTAGCCGATTGCGTAGCATGTAGTGCTCGCCGTCGCATCATAGGGTGAGATCGCGCGGAAAGGAAGGTTGCGCCCGTGACCGCGCCCGCGCCCGCCCGCCTCTACACCGCGAGTAGCGCAGTACCGCGCCGCGCTCTCTGCTCCTCGGACCTCGACCCGTGGACTCCAGCTGCTCCTATAGCTCGCGAAGAGTTGTGATGTGCCTCGTGAGCTGATCATGTGCAGAGTGTATACAGTGCGGGAGTGCGCGAGCGACGAGCGCCGGTGGCCCCCGCGGCCGTAACCTGCCATGTGGACGCTCCTGATGCCGCTGCTGGCACTCCTCACCTCGGGTGGCGGTGACTCTGTCTCCTCCCACAGAGAACTTCTAGAATGTGCTAGGTTCGTTGCTCAAATTGGTGTTAAATAATGTAAACGCTATCATCAATACGGTTATTTATTATATCAATCACAGATTATTTTAGAGATTAAAGTCTGGCTAAAGCCACAGGGACCTCGAATGAGCTACAAAAATAAAATCCGACACGAAACAAGGCGTACGCTTATTACAATTACGATAGAGTCGTAATACTGTATATGATCACATTTATTTAAATAAACTGTTTTTATAATTTTTTTTCAAATTAATTAACCAAAAACGTCGGTTTATGTGTTTAGGTAGGTCGGTATATATAGAACAAAGTTAATAATTTAATACTTAATGAAAATATATTAGTTTGCATTTGTCAATGTTACCTTGGACTATATTCTTTTGGCAAACTTCTTGACTTTGTGGAAGTCTGGGTACGAGTACAATATGTTGTATTTAATTAATAAACATAAGTGCAATATAACCTATTATTTTTATTAAACTGCAAATCATGATTCAGAAGCATTTAAATTTTAATATTAGATAGCATTTAAATTAATTAAAATAATATATTGAAATAAATGCACGCAATCCATTACACTATCTTAATGTTTTTTAAAATAATTCCAAGGACACCCTATACAGTACCGTAAAGACAATTTTAATATTGTTCACATAGATAATCTTGAAAAGAAAAAAATGATCAAACAAAAATAAACATACATTTTTCTCAAATGTACATACATCTGGCAAGACTGAGCTCTTCGTATAGTGGAGTCGGTTGATCTTGCCGAGGAGACTGGTCGTTTGGCATTACTCGTTGTTGACATAAACATTTCACTGGCTAGACGAACTGGCCAGGTGCAACGATCTTACAGAATTATTTTGCTTTAGATTATTCTTTTTTTCTTCTAAATGATTACTAAATAGTTTTTATTTTGTCGCATTCGTCTCATTCTGTAAGGAATGCAGACAGAATTTAATGACTAACTTTAGAGGCATTTTTGTATAGAAACAACTCTTTGATTGACTAAAACGCTTAATTTTTTTTTGCATTTTACCGCTGTGTCCTACGCCAATTTTCTGTTTTGTGTCAAATTCTAGAACTTGAAGGGGAATTCAACATCGAACTTTGGTCTTACTAAATCGGCAAAATGAAAATGATTTAAAATAATATCATCTCCTAATTGGGGTCGAATCCCATTATCACATCTTAAAGTCAGACGCTGACCGCGATGGGTTCACATGTTCACAAAATCAACATAAGAAAATGCTTATTGCTTAGATAAAAAAGTGAGTTTTAATATTTGTTAATATGGTGAATAGTATTTGTTATATTTTAGGAGCACCTAAATTTAGTTACAATTTAAGTTTTTTAACATTACTTACAAGTTATATTAGAAAAAATGTTTTATTTTTGCTACAAAGTCGCATTATTATTTTTAGACTAACTAATAAGCTATATAGAAAGTTTGTTCAGGGAAACTAAAATAAGAAAACTTATAAATAATTGATATGCTGTGTCGAAACTTCCTACCAATATATAGCAGAGGGCTTGCTTATGCAGCGGGAGAATCCAATATCTACTAAATTTTATGTAATGAGAACAGGGAAACCCCGAAACTTTCAATATAAACATTATCCTATGCGACAAGAATTCCGCTGAATATGGTGGATATTTTACATTTAAAATATGTAGTTATTTCTTTACAATACAAATATAGCTATTTTATTGACTATTTTCGGTTGACACTCATGTCTAACTCAAATATATGCGAGGGTTGTGGGTTCCCAAGTGAGGGAAAGTTAGTTATGATTACAGCTTCACGCTATATTCCGCAGGGTAGACAGAGGGAACCTAGTGTTAAGACACTCTGTTCCCCACATTATTATAATACAATAAAATTCCATCATCGATATTTTTATTTCAAAATTATCCGCTAACTTTACTTTTATAATATATTAAGAAAATATACTATACAGAAAGTTTCTTATTATATTATAAAAGTATAAAAATGACCAAATTGGTAAATTCTTTTATTTTGTCCATCTAAAATATATACGTTTAAATTTGAAATAAATAATTTTTGTTTCATTTATCTATATCAATTCCTATAACATGTTATGTTATTTAATAGTATTTTATATTATAAAACAAATTTTATTAAAAAATCCAGTATACCAAGTAAATATTTACAATCTTAATTTAAAGGGCTTTGTATAACGCGTCACAATGACGCAAAATCGTAACCAAACGTGATGACAAACTAAGAGCAATCAAGAGAAACAAACAAACCACTGAAACCTTGAACTCAAAACATACAGGAAATGGACGATTTAAACCGAATTTACTGAGAGAGTGAGCTTTGATGAAAAAGCATATATTATTATAACATCAACAAATATTGGAAATTATGGCTGTAACTAATAAGTAATTGTTTGACAGAACGTAGCACTACCCGTCTATTGCACTGGCTGATCTCTTGGTTTCATTACTATCCAGTTTGTTTTGGTTTGGTCCATAATACTACACTACAATAAAGAATATAAATTATGTAAATGAAGCAACTTGTTAACAAAAATAAACAATCACAACTAACTAACTTTAATATAATATGGATTTTGCGTTCAATACTTACGGTTACATTTTAAAGATAATTCTGACCAATTTAAAAAAATAATTTTATGTACTATGACATATTCTTGTTCTGGTAACATGCTTAATTTTTGTTTAGTTTCTGACTCTACTCCTAGCTGTCAATACAACAATTGTCAAAATTGATATTTTCTTGAAGAATATTCTTCATGTACATTTATATCATTTTAAATACTATTTTGTTTTCTTATTATATTAATATAATATGAATTTTGAGTTTAATACTTACGGTTACTCTTTAAAGATAATTCTAACCAATTAAAAAAATAATTTTATGCACTATGGCATATTCTTATTCTAGTAACGTGTTTAGTTTTTGTTTAGTTTCTGACTCTACTCCTAGCTGTCAATACTACAATTGTCAAAATTGACATTTTCTTGAAGAATATTCTTCATGTACATTTATATTATTTTAAATACTTATTTTTTTGACATGCGTGTTGACATTAAGTTAAACACACATTAGACACGCTTTACCCAATTTAAGGATAGATTGACGTGTTTCACTCGAACAAAAATACAAAAGATGTTTCTAAACGCTTAAAAGCTATAAAATAGACGGTAAAAATAAAAAAAACAAAAACATTTCAATGTTCCAATTATACGGAAGATATGAAAACAATGGCCGTGTGTAGTCGTAAAACTAATATATAACGATAACATTTTCGTTTTAATGACAACAATAGCCTTTCAATGGCGCCAAAATTAACCAGTTAGCATCTGCGTCATTATAAATCCAAATATAAACCAACGGGTCGGATAACTGTGACAACAGAAATAAACCCTTGCTCCGAATACCTATCATTGCACCACCGTACGTGAGTCTGTCGTATTCATAGATGCATCTTCTTAAACGTATGT
This sequence comes from Heliconius erato x Heliconius himera, assembly GCA_013421005.1. Taxonomy (NCBI): domain Eukaryota; kingdom Metazoa; phylum Arthropoda; class Insecta; order Lepidoptera; family Nymphalidae; genus Heliconius; species Heliconius erato x Heliconius himera. The sequence goes on from JAATLQ010035426.1 coordinate 19,781, forward strand.
CCTAATTTTGTACTATTAATATTGTACTACTTTTAGTTTTCTATATATTTTCTTACTGGCACAATTTTGAATATTTCGGAACTTTTTCTACAAAATCTAATTTAAGATCATTTCTTGACAAGATTATTTTTTTATCTTACTACGAAAAAAAATATTATCTATATTATATAATAGGAAAAATAATCAATAAGCTTTATTTTTTGCTTTTAGCTGTTTGCTAATCATATACAAAGGTATTCGTGAAAATTAAAAAAAACAGTTTCTTGATATTCAACATGTTGAGGATATAAATTTAAGTTTAATCCGTCGCTATTTTTCATCGAATTCAACGTCAATATTTCTTAATATAATAAATATAAATAATATAATATAATAAATATAAATCTACATATGAAAATTACCTGCAATTATTACTAAACAGACGGCAAAAGGCAAGATGCCAACAACGAAATGAAATCATAATAAATATCGATTAAACTATCTATAATAACAGTCAATCTAATAGACCATTGCAAAACTGTCGACTCTATTTGCATTTACAATATGACATATGGCTTCGACGTCAGATATAAAGTGTCTGTTTAACCTCAGGTTACGCGGTGTAAATTAAAGAGGATCCTCTGATCTGTCAAAAGATCTGGGCTTGGTCTGCAGACGGCCTGGCCCTCCGCCAACACATACTTGCGACGATTCGCTGTCGAATCCATTACGACTCACTAAATAACCACCTAATTGATTGTTTATCGATAATTAAAATGTGTATTCTACATTAGAGTAAATTTAACATTTTAGCAATATTATAAAGTTTTGTTAAAGTTTTAGTCAATTTCTCATAACTGTTGTTTTTAAATCTCCGTTATATTTTGAGAGTAGGTAGAGAAAATGTAGTGTCAGTTTATTCTCAACTTTCCCTTAGTGACAGTACCTCCTACCACCATTTTTTATCTAAGGAGAACGAAAAACACACATATTGTTACTATTAAACTCTCATTCGGAGGGCGTAATTCATTTTAAAATAAATAAAATGTAAAGATTTCCATTAGTAATTGTATTATCTTATATACCTAATTATCCTTGTACTTAATTATATAAGATAAAACAAAATAACCGGTTATAAACTTGCACATTGACAAGAATTCAATGACAATATACATTTCTGGAACATACTTCCGCTAAACGCTACCCAAGTTAAAAAATGTACTATTTAAATATTTACATTTATCTTAATGATAACGACGACTTTGTAGCAACAATTAGAGAAAAAAAAACTATAAATGCAAAATTTTGGGGTACTAATTTTGGGGTAGGTACATTTCTTAATAGGATAATGAAAAACAAATGTATTACAAAACAATCACATTTTTTTCGGAATTGGGTGGGAAATGGGGAACGGAGTGTCTTAATACAGGGTTCCCTCTGTCTGCACAGTTGAGTGTGAGATACAGCGTGACGCAGAAAAAAAATCACAAACTTTTAAATGCTATTCACAGTTTCTACAGTCCATTTTATTGGTAAATAACGCATTGGGATTCCATATAACATTTTATTACGTAGGCTTTGATCTTGCATTTCTTGACGTTTTCAATCTTTATATAAAATTCCTACACATATATACATGTTTTGTTTTGATAGTTTAATATCATTCCAGGATTTTAACTGTTAGTTATTTATTTACTTCCAGCTAGCTATTTGGTAACAATCACATAATTATATTAACGCTATAATCTTGCTAAGTTCATGTAAAATGATACCCTTGTGTTTTTTTATTACATAAGAGACAATATTCGAAACGTTCACCTTTATCTATATATTATAGATTGTGAAGTGAAAAAATTGTACTATATTATACTAGCTTCACGCTATTTCCCTAGCGAGGTAGTCAAAAAAAGCGGAGCGCCAAACGACGTCGTCTCTGTATACCTCTTTCACCTCGTCCCCTGTCATCAACCTCTTCATATATGCCCTTCGGATCCTCATGCTTTTTACGTGACCTACCTCTGGTATTTTTTAGTTTTCGAAGATTCAAACATTCTTACCGTGACATCCTCGCTAGTACCTCCCATTCTGTGTATCTCTTCATTGCGGATTCGATCAACTATGCTGACTCAGCATATCCTACGAAGCGATCGCATCTCCGGAGCATACATCTTTCTTTCATTGTTCTTCTGTAATACCCACGTTTCGCTGCCGTATAACAGCGTCGGTACCAACACTGCATTGTGCTGCCAAAAAAGCAGCTGTGCTACCACTTCGCCGTCTTATCAATGCAACCTAGACACTGTTAACCCTGTAAGGCACTTCTTACCGGCAGCAATACGCATTTCCGCATCCATCTCGTATCTTCCATCTCTACTGAACATACTTCCCAAGTATACCACTTCATTCACTTGTTCTAATATCTTACCATTTACACTGATATTGCATTCCGTCTTTGCTTCATTTCTTTCAAATACCAGAACCAGAGAAAATAATAGTGTTGTTGTAATATATACATCATCATCATAGTTTTTTTAAATCTATTTTTTGTCTTACGTCTATGACAACTATTATTTCTCAATAATTCTAGGACCCAAACTTGAAATCATATTTTCAAGACAGGAAAATACAGGATGGAAGCGTCAGCGCTCCTTTTACGGGAACAGCATATAGGGTAAAATATTTCAAACCCATTCCTAAAGAAATTAATCTACGCAACTCAACAGTTTTGACGTAGGATATTTTTTCATTTTACGATGTTTATCTATACCTGTATTTCGATTGACGCAATTACTTATAGATACCAATAACGTAAACACATACTACTACAATAATACTACTAAAGGTTAAGCAACTTTGAACTTTGCCGCCAATACTCGACTCGATTTCGGAATGAGGCGTATGCGGCGGTTTCCCTTTGATAGGTTTATGTCTGCGTGCTTCGTTCTTAATAAATAACGTTTTATTTTACAATTATAATATTATTCTATTTTATTTGAAAAAAAAAACACTTTCATTTTTTGTTTTTTTTTTTTCAAATTGTTTTAGTATAATTTATTAGTCTATTATAGAGTACTATAATAGACTAATAAATTATACTATAATACTAAAAACAGCCTGTATAATATTTATAGAAATACTTAAAGTAATTTTGTCTCTATATGGGTATAGATAGGGTTAAAACCAAATATAGTTATATAAAAATGAAGCAAGTAAAAGAAACAATTACATAAAGGAGACTGAAACTATTCCATACATTTTCGGCCCAGAATGTAAAGATATGAAAATGGTATGATTTATTAGATTTAGGTACATCATTCCCTCCCTGAAATCTATATAAATTTTGGCAATCTGAGAGCTGAGTTATTAGAGATTTGATAAAAGTGAGGTTAAGTTCGCAGCACAATTTCTTGAATATCAACTTTTATAAAATATGTGATTACTAAGTTGTTTAAACATTAATGTTTATTATTTATAAATAAAACACATTTTAATGAACATTTTATTCTTCTTCTATTATCTATTATTAAAATGTCATCTAAGAAGTGTGCAGGTGGAACTAAATTATTTTGGTACCTAGTCCAACTAAGGTACCATATAATACACATAACATGAGCACAGCAGCCTACCATTCGTCTTCCTATAATTGCAGTATTTCATAGCAATAGCTTCCCTTCCTCTACGAAAGCTGTCAACTAAAATGTAACAGGAATATATTTTCCTGCTTATATGTGTGGATTATATCATACCTCTAAGTAACCAGGTTGTGGTGGTTTTCACCGTCTAAAGGTGGTCGGACTAGGGTGTTGCAGTGTCCATTGGCTATCCCACAATTCACACAGCGATTCATATCCTTAGCGTGGCGGTCGTAAGATCCAAAAGATTTCAGAGTCCAGTGGAGAAGCGAGGGTCGTACAAAGTAGGCAGAGTCAAAATCCGAGAAAAACAAAACAGTAGTCGTTGAAAATATCAAACAAACGGGAAAACATTCAAAATGTCGATGCGTTATGACACGAACGTAATGACAGAAGTAAATGTTTTTTTTTAATGTTTTTTATTTAATGGCCTGATTTTGCGATGACAAACAGAAGCAAAAATGCAAAAAATCATTAGACAAGGTGTGATTGTCAATCAGCTGTCACATCTATGATTTAAAATATGATTGATTTTAATCGATTAAGGATCTACATTATATTTTTTTTCATTTTTCTCCACTTCCAGAATGTCAATTAATTTATTATTTGCTATTCTGAAAATTAAAAAAAAATTGTAATTTTTTACATCACATCTCAATTCTTTACGTGTTGGCCCAAAAGTTTCATTCTCCTTTAGCAACCAGCCCGTATAAAAACTAAAAATCGAAAAACAATATCCAATAGCTTGGAATTTTCTCCAAAGTAATAATTACTGAACAACTAGTCAACTACACTATTGAAACAATTTTATAAACCACCAGCGGACCCGCGCGGCTTCGCTCGCATAAACTATATGAATGTTTTAAATATATTTATATTATTTAAAAAAAATATATAATCCTAAATAATCTAAATAACCCGAAAAATTCAGAACCGAACAGAATTCGGCGGAAAGTGGGAAACGGAATGTCTTAACACTAGGTTCCCTCTGCCCACCTTGCTGTATGTATACAGCGTGAAGCTGATTTAATTTAATTTATTTTTTTCTTAAAAATAAAAGTAAAATAAATATTATCTATATTATAATAAACCAGTAAAAAAAAATATTATGCATGGCCATTATACTCCCGTATTATAAACTTTGATATCTTCTAAAATATCCACATCTGTGATATGCTCTTAAAGCCAATTTCTATCTATATAAAGCGCACAGTGTATCGTAACATATTTAATTGGATAAGGAATAATACTGTACTGTAGCTAATAGTTTTTCAATTACCCCTTCTTTATTTTTAATGGTTACTGTGGCTCAACTTTCAGAGATAAACATATGTAAGTATACCATCGCGGATTTTTAATAGTTTTTTTTAAAGGACTAATTAATCAGCTTCACGCTGTATCCCGCTAGTGTTAAGACACTCCGTTCCCCACTTTCTGCCGAATTCTGAAGGCATTGCGTGTTGAGTGGCAGAATTCAACGCCGCGTTTAACCTCGACACCAGAGCGAAGAAATGGAAGGGAAGGAGTATATTGAGTAAAACATTGTTTTTATATTTCTCATAAGGTTGAGTCAGCGCACGCCATATAAGCGCTCAGGAAGCTCATTTTGACCGATATTTTCTTAAATAACAAAATTCCTTGTTGCTTAGCAACGATTGCTTAGCGACGGTTGTATTTAACATGGCAGAATAAATTGCATGTCAAATTGAAAAATATTTCAGTATATATGCATATATCGTTAATATTACAAATATGAGAAAAAAAGTAACCAATGTCCATCGCAAGACCCTAAAGTATCTCTATATGAAATTTTATCACAATCAGATCAGCGGTTGGGCCCTGCTTGCGTCACAGACAGACAGACAGAGTTATTTTCGAATTTATAATACAGTTATGGACAACAGATAACAATATATATTTTTACAAAATAGAAGGCTGTCGGGCATCATTCTTCAACTAATTAAATCTTCTCTTCTCTTCTATCTTAATTTTTCACTTTTGAAAAAATATCAAACATATCTTAGCGCAGAGGCACAAGCGTGTGACTATAACTCGACGATTGCAGGTACGATTCCCACTTGGAGGAATGAATTGTTTATTATTTATTAATATGTTAAATTCTTTACTCTGTTACCAAGGAAAGTAGGTGATGGAGTGTCTTAACATTAGGTTCCCTTTGCCTACCCTACTGTACGCGAGATACAGCGTGAAGCTAAAAAAAAGAAAAATATATATAAGCTTGTTTACGAAATAATAAGATGTTGAAAGTCAATAAAGGTGTACTTTGCTTGTAATAATCCTCAAGAAGCTTTTAATCTATTTTAAAGCTTCACTAAGGCTGGAAAATAGAGGCATTAAATGTCCGCGAAACGTTAACGCGCAGTTAAACTTGTACTACCGACGTTTATAAACGGTTAGCAACATTTTGTTTGTCTACTTCAAACGGAAGACAACAATAAATTTTACAAATAGAAAACATGTCTGAAACTTCTATGAGAATAAAAATTTTAAATATATTCAAATTTTGAGGTCGTCGTTGCGCTGGAGCACGAAAGTGTGAAAACGCGACGGTTGTTAGTTCTTTTCGCACAGTGAATTGAATTATTTAATATTTAAATTTTCCTAGCTCTAGTAATAAGGCAAAGCGCGGCGTTGAGTTCCGCCTCAATTTGGGGAACAGATTGTCTTAACCCTAGGTTACATATGCCTACTTTGCTGTATGTGGAATACAACGTGGAAAAAAAAATTATGGTATCGAGAGTCTTGTTGGCGCAATAAGTTAGCAAATATTCAATATATATTTTCTGGATTTCCAATCAGTGCAGCAAAAGGATTCCCAATAACGCACAATATGATTTTTAGATGTAATATAAAAGTTATATCTTTCACTTGATCCTATATTTAACGAGATTTTATTTAAACAAAAAAAATATGTAAAATAAAAAACCATCATCAATCCTATGGCTGACTTTAGGGGCAAATCGGGAAATTACAAATTATGGAAAGCATAATTTCTTTAAATAGTCTCTAATTAGTTATGTATTATCTATATATATAAAAGGACTTGTGCTGACTGACTGAGGTAAGACGCACGCAGAGCCGTAACCGCTGATGGTAGAAACGTGAAATTTGGGCAGATGTTTATTTTCATATTCTGGACATCCACTAAGAAGGGAATTTGCAAAATTTTATCCCTAAAGGGATGAAATAGGGGTTGAAAGTTTGTATGGAAAAAATTTTTAATGTGCACTGATTTTTATAAAATTTGAAATTCAGACTCTTAAAAACATTTCATTGAACACGTGTTTCATGGTTTTTAAGAATTCACCCCCTAAGGTTCAAATAAGGGGTTGAAAGTTTATATGGAAAAATCTTTAAATTGCCACCGATTTTTATAAAAAATTAAATTCAGACTGTTAAAAATATTTTATTGAACACGTGTTTCGTGATTTTTTTAGAATTCACTCCTAATAAGCGGGCGAAGCCGCGCGCGCTCTCTAGTCTATATATATAAAAGGACTTGTGCTGACTGACTGAGGTAAGACGCACGCAGAGCCGTAACCGCTGATGGTAGAAACGTGAAATTTGGGCAGATGTTTATTTTCATATTCTGGACATCCACTAAGAAGGGAATTTGAAAAATGTTAACCCTAAAGGGATGAAATAGGGGTTGAAAGTTTGTATGGAAAAAAATTTGAATCTGTACCGATTTTTATAAAATTTGAAATTCAGACTCTTAAAAATATTTCATTGAACACGTGTTTCATGGTTTTTAAGAATTCACCCCCTAAGGGTTCAAATAAGGGGTTGATAGTTTATATGGAAAAATCTTTAAATTGCCACCGATTTTAAAGTTAAAAATATTTTATTGAACAAAATTATAATTAAAAAAAATTCTCTTGAAAACCATCCCCATTTTAAATGGCATATATATAGGTATTGCGTAGAACCATCGCTGTCATTTATTATATAACCTCACATAACACAACCTTATGTACATTCAGACTTTACCGGGCACGTCATTATCTTAACAGGATTAAGAGAAGGTGGTCTTAACTGATCTTGACTGGTCAGGAGCAACGGTATATACTCGTAATGTCAAGGTTACTAGCATCTATTACCTAATGACATACGTTATTGTTAAACGTTTACCTTTTAGGTGAAAAGTCTACTAATATTTTAAATGTGAGAGTTTGTGAAAACATATATTTGTTCCACTTTCTAGCAAAAACTTCTGAACGGATTTGGAAGGGAATTTACAGTAATGTAGGTTATAGGTACATCAGAATAGCAAATAGGCTACAATTAATGTAGGGATTTTGTATAACTTGACTGTAATATAACAATAAATTTAAATGGGCTTTTGAGTCGCTAGTAATAAAATAAAGGGCTAAGAATTTTGCTTAATACATACATAGCTTATAGCTCGTTGGTGTTGGTGTAGGTACTTACTGCATATGTTTTACAAATATTTCTATAGATATTTTATAGACCATATTTTCCTCGGTCCAGTAACAAGACTTATGCCAGTTGTGGATTCTCACTCGAGGAAATGAAATATTTAATATTTCCATTTCCTTCGTTCTCGTGTAGGCAAAAGCGCAGCGTTGAGTGCCGCCACTTAACACGCAATGCCTCCAGAATTATATAGCGAACAGAGGTCTTAACACTAGCTTTCCTCTACCTCCCTGTTGTGTGCGGGATACAGCATAATGCTACATATACAAGATAAAGCGCGTTAGCGTTTAGTTTGACCACTCAACACTCAATCCTCCAGGAACCCTCCTACCTTTAAGAAATTAACGAAAACTGGAGGACTTAATACGCAATTCCCACTGCCCACCCTTGCTACACAAAGGAGACATCGTAGATTAGAAATAGATTCTATAGATATTTCCTTTTACTTGATAGACTGTTTTTCATTAAATTCTGTCTCCCTGCACCTAACCATTCCAATGAAAAAATAATCAATTAATATAAAATGAACACAAAGCTTACATTTACGCAACCAATATTCAAGAAATGGCAATCGACTTATCATTATTAATTTTTTTCATTTCAATTTGCTATCTATACCGAGAAACCTAGTAATATTTGAAATAAAGAAATACTTTAAATGAATATTCTTAGAAATTTCAATATACCCAAGAGTAGCATGGCCTAAAAGATTATTTTATGTTTACAGTAATTGAAAATTATTTTCTAAGAAAATATTTTACTTTACTTTTTATTATTGTCATAAGTCTAACAAATCACCTTACTTATTACCTAATATATAATATAATATATAATAAGACAGTAAAAATATTTTGTCTGTACATTTAGTAATTTTGACTGAAATGGATAGAGGGACACTTAAAAAGACTAATAGAAAGCAAAAAGATTTTTTTTGAATTTCTTGTCTGTCTGTCTGTCTGTCTGTCTGTCTGTCTGTCGACATATTGTTGTCCGCATTTTTCTCTGAAACTACTGAACCGATTTACTTGAAAATTTCCCCAATTGCTTTGTTTTAACTCAATTTAGGTTCTAAAGTTTGGTTCATCAAAATCGGTTCATTAAAAAAAAAGTTATCGTCATTTGAATGAACTCAAGGCATTAGCTTGCCAGCGAATGTTATATAGAAATCGCGCTGGTATGA
>JAATLQ010035427.1:0-29047 GCA_013421005.1 Heliconius erato x Heliconius himera
ACAAAGGTTCTGATTTTTGAAAGAGATGAAGAAAGGACGGAATGCAAGATCAGTGTAAATAGTATGATATTAGAACAAGTGAATGAAGTGGTATACTTGGGAAGTATGTTCAGTAGAGATGGAAGATACGAGATGGATGTGGAAAGGCGTATTGCTGCCGGTAACAAGGTTAACGGAGCCTTAGCTGCATTGATGAGACGGCGAAACGTCAGCACAGCTGCGCGTTTGGCCGTACACAAGGCAGTTTTGGTACCGACTCTGTTATACGGCAGCGAAACGTGGGTATTACAGAAGAAGAATGAAAGAAAGATGAATGCTGTGGAGATGCGATCTCTTCGTAGGATATGCGGAGTCAGCTTAGCTGATCGAATCCGCAATGAAGAGGTACACAGAATGGCAGGTACTAGCGAGGATGTCACGGTGAGAATGAAGAAGAACGTGCTCAGCTGGTTTGGGCACATCGAACGAATGAGTGATGAAAGAATGGCAAAAAAGATTTATGATGGAAAAGTGAGCGGTAAGAGAGGTAGGGGGAGACCTCGGTTGACCTTCGAAATTACAGTATCAAAGATACTGGAGGAAGGTCACGTAAAAAGCATGAGGACCCCCCGAAGGGCATGTATGAAGAGGTTGATGACAGTGGACGAGGCGAAAGAGGTATGTAGAGACCGTAGCGTTTGGCGCTCCGTTCTCTCTGACTACCCCGCAAGGGATAAAGCGTGAAGCTAAGTTAAGTTAAGTTTTTTAAGTTAATATTTTAATTTTTCGCTCTGGTTTCACCACTCACACACGCGATGCCTCGAAAATTCTGTGGGAAGTAGGGAACGGAGTGTCTGAACAGTCTAGATTTCATCTGGCTATCCTGCTACGTACTAGATACAGCCTGAAGCTGAAAAAAAAACCATACATATTTTTGAACTATTTGACTAGCATATGAAAGTATATAACTACTCATTTTCATATTTATTTACCGAACAAAAAAATTAATAATATAAAACCTTTCTTATATATACATAGAAATATAGAAACAAGATCAAATATTAATTTCTTATATTAAATATAAATCGTTATTATAGATGAGCCGATAAGGCAATTATAGCGAGACACCTAATTAATGCCTCCAGGACGATATAATAGGCAGCGATGGGCATTCGAGCACGTAATGGACGCGTGGCGTATCCGAGGAGTACGTCGCGCTCCACTGCACCAGGTCCTTAGTGTGATAACGCAGAAAGAAAATCTGAGGGGGTTTTCAAAGGATATTATATTTATAATGTGATTTTTATTATTTTATATTTATCTATCACTAAATATAGTGTTACCGTAAATATACGTTACTATAAATATTTTATATATGAAAATGATAATAAGTCTTTTTAACATTAAATTGAGGCCAGTCGTGGCGCAAGGAGGTAACTAAACGTGACTGTTTGTAGGTTCAAACTCCATTCGAGGAAATGACAATACCTCTTGTGTCGAGGGAAAACGCGACGTTGAGTTCCGCAACTTAACACGCAATCTTAACATTAGGTTCCCTCTGCCTTCCCTGCTGTGTGCGGGATACAGCGTGAAGCTGAAAAATAAATAAAAAAAAAGTATGTAGTACCTATGTATATGTATTTATTTAAACCAACAAACCATAAATAAATTAATCACCAATTTTCCTTTTACCTACAGTGAGTTGAGAGATCCAAATTATATTGCCACTAAATGAGTTATCTGTTAAGAACAATCTAAAAGCAACTCTCGTAATCTTTATACGAGTATGTGTTTAGATTGAGTAAAAGTGGTTCTCTTTTAACAAACTCTTACCGACTTGCAAACAACCTCGTTTGAACTGGGAATGGCAATCGATTGGATTTTTTTTATCTTCACGTTGTTTCCCACATGTAGGCAGAGGGAACCTAGTTCAAGGCACTCCGCTTCCCACTTTCCGACAAATCTTGGAGACATTTCTCGTTGAATGGCGTTAAATCAACGTCAACTCGCTACTGCCTCAAAATCAGAACAAAAAAATGAACATAATCAATATTTCAATTATTCGAATGAGAATGGAACCCAAAACCTATCGCATTTTCAGTCACACGCTGGTTCCCCTGCGCCACGTTTGGCCCCATTAGGTTTTCTACGCACTAATAACATTCCGGGACGATATTTCACGCACCTCGGTGCTAGAGTATATCACTTGGTTCAACACAATACTACAAACACGATTTATTGTATACAGGTTGCTGAGATAAAGCGTAGACAATGGACTATCAGATCGCGGGCTGCGGCAACACGTGTATGCTTTTAGACTTCGACACGCAATTACATTGTTGATTTCGATACTATCATTCGTCACTAACTAGCTTTTCTATGGCTAACGGTTTAAAAATAATGTTTTGTTTATATTTTATGTAATAAAAATATATAATATATATTAATAATCATACATAGGGTTTTTTTTTAGAATCACTCTGTATTCTGCGGGATACAGAGTGAAACTAAAAAGAAAAAAGCAAGGTGGGTTCTATTTCCATTAAGACACTATCGTTTCCCATTTTCCTCCGAACTCTGGAGGCATTATATGTTGAGTGGAGGAACTTGCTACCTCGGCTGTAAAAAATGTAAAAGATAATATTTTGCAATTAAAACTTTAAAAGATAGTACGTATTAGAGGAACGCTTAGACGCAGTCTGTAATTGTCCCTGAATAGGTGTAATTTAGGGAACTACACGCTTCCCTCCTCAATTAGATTTCTACATACATACATATTACACACTATATTCACAAAGTTAATAATTTAAATCACAGAAACAGCACTAGCCGGTCGCTGCGTGTGACTAATTACATCATTTACGGTTACAAAAAGTTTAACAGGCGTTTATCAAGTATTCATATACAGCGGGAGGGTGAGAGTTAATTGTACGAAAAAATTCATAGACGCTATAAAACTTGCATTGTGACATAAAAGGTGAATTTGAAATAATAAAAAAGTGGGGTGTAAGTCACCCTCTCGGTGTGAGATATCGACGATGTCATTAAAAGACACGCGCGTCTACGTTGCTCGCCGTTTCCTCCATTTTTCGCGCATCACTAGTTCCGTTTCATATGAAAGGTGCATAATATCTCATGTACTGTATACGTATTATGTACTAGCTATCCGCTCGCGGCTTCGCCCGCTTGCATTAGGTAACTATTAAGTGACTAATCCGCATTACTTTTGTTTTCTAATATTCAAAACAATATTTATATGGTATCTATATTGAAAACTAACATTTCAGACGGTTCAAGAAAACAGTTATTTAAAGCAATTTTGTTAAGAACATTCTTTAAAGTAGTATAACTGTTTTATTAATAAGCCTATTACAATAACACAAACCAAAATACAATAGCGTAACTGCAATTAAATCATATAGCACGACACAAACAGTTCTATTACGTTGTTAAATGCCTCCAATAAGATGTTTTTTTTTTTAATATAAATCAGCTTAACGCTGTATCCCGCACACAGCAGGGTAGGCAGAGGGAACCTAGTGTTAAGACTCTCCGTTCTCCACTTTCTGCCGGATTCTGAAGGCATTGCGTGTTGAGTGGCAGAACTAAACGCCGCGCTTTGCCTCGACACCGGAGCGAAGACATTAAAATACACATTTAAGTAAATATTTCATCTTCTCGAGTGGGGATCGAACTCACAACTAGTCTGTTTTACAGTCACATTATGTGTATTTTATTATATGTATTATATATATTACATACATTTACATATGTATGTACCAGAACCACTGAACAAAAATCGTGAAGTTACCTGAGCTTTCTCAGGTAATTTTTTCTCTATATGCAACTACGGATGGTATGAATACGCTAACATTTTTTTTATTTCTGATTGAAAAATTTCTGTCTACTTTTAATAAGCTATTAAAATAATGTTCTTAAGCTTATTATCTTGTAAGCTCTATAGTATATTGGCTGATGTAACTAAGCCTCATTTTTTTTCCATCCGAAACAGATAAGTAAGTATAATATATTCAAAATATAATGATTATACCTCATTGGGAACCAACGATATATGTTTAGTGTAGTATATTGGCACTCAATTTATAAACTAAAAATTGAAAATGTAAGCTTATTTCTTATAAATCATGCTTTTTCCCGACTGCTAAGGAAGGGTTATGTTTTTCGCGCGTATCTTGTATGTATGTAATATTCTTTATTACCTCGTATCTCCAGAACCGCTGAACGGATTTACATATTTGAGGTATCGTTAGATTTGTATTAGCAGCCCAAGTGTTCTTAGATATGTGACGTTACTAAAAAATAATTATGGCGGCTGTGGTACGCCATTGGACTTAGTGAAAAAAATTTTTTTCGTTTCAAATATTACAATATGGGTATCAAATTCAAGAGCTCAATTTCAGGATTTCAAAAAGGTATATCATGATTATCATTACCATAATAAATTCTAACAAAAAAATGAAAAATAAAAAAATATTTGTAAAAACAAAAACCCCGACTGCATCAAACTAATAAAAAAATATTTGTAAAAACAAAAACCCCGACTGCATAAAACTAAAAAGAAAATTAACAAGCCCAATAGTTTATTAGGATTAACAGTCGGGACCTCGTTAAAATATGCGGGGTTCCTGGTAAAGATTTTATTGATTGAAGAATTACTTACAGGTCCCGACTGTTAATTCTAATAAACTATTGGGCTTGTTAATTTTCTTTTTAGTTTTATGCAGTCGGGGTTTTTGTTTTTACAAATTTTTTTTTATTATTAATTTTTTACACTAAAACAATTACAAATGATATCATATTAACATTTTATTCAGATTACACTACCTGTATTGTCAGGGAAAGACAAGAAGAGAGCTATAAATTTTGTTCTGTCGTATAAAAATAATAGCCGGTTCTGTACCAGCCTTCCCCCGTGACATATATCGGGGCCGCATCATGTGTTACAATACCGATAGACATCAGTTCCCGTCGCAACACAATGTACGAGTGATTCTTACGTACAAACGAATGGATCGCTTCGGCTTGCATATTTTTATTGAATGTAAAAAAAATATGTATGGCATTCATTCATTTCTTGTTTCTTTTATGATTCTTTTAAGGGATTTTTTTATTTAGTGTTTTTTACATATAAGTAAATCTTACAGTATTTTTTTCATCATATGTTAAGTAATCACCGCCGCCCACGACCCTGTATAGCACCAGAAAAGCTGGAGGTGCGGTGCCGGCCCTTAAGATGGAGATAGACACGCTTTTTGAAGGTATTCATGTCGTATCGACCTGGAAATACTGCTACAGGTCGTCCATGCTATAGTTGCGTGGCGCTTGGAAGGAAGTTATTGCGAAACCGCATAGATATTGGAGTGCCTAGGTACGTATCTAGATGGTGTGGATGGACGTCCGAGAAATTGAGAAAATATTTTACTATTTATAGAATTTAAATCTATTAAAATATTTCAATTATCGTTTTTAATATTTAGGTGAATAAAATATAATGTGTTTGATTTAAAACAATAGCAGTAGTTGTGGATTCAATTTATTATATTGTAACATTAGCGATTATAAACTATTAATGATTTATAAGCAAATATAATTTATATGCCAATTTATAATGGTGTGGCATTGCACAGGAGCATACGCGTTTGACTGTAAATGCGACAGGTTATGAGTTCGATTCTCAATCAAGGAATATAAATATTTAATGTTTTAATTTTTTTCTCTCTAGTATACACGCAAAGAGCGGAGTTGAGTCCACAACACGCAATACCTCTAGAGTTCAGTGAAAAATGCGGAAGGGAAGTGTCTCAATGGGACTAGAGTGTCTTAACACTAGGTTCCCAATGCCCGCCCTGCTATATGCGGGATACAGCGTAAAGCCAAAAAACAACTACATAACATATAATTTACATTTAATGCAATATAATTCCAGTTTAAATTTCAAAACCCCTTTGAGTGCTTCGCCAGTATAATAATTTACACATGATTACGTCGCAGATGTGCATGTAACATTAACCCCGGTGCCTCTTGATAAGGTTTCAGCGAGTGATAAAGTCGGGCGGTCTTATGTTGTATTGGCACGCGACCGCACGGCCACGCCTAATAACCTCGTGGTATCAGATACTGAGGTTATGGCTCTTCCATAAAGCTGATGAATTAATGAACTAATATAAGTATATGTGGCCAGTCATGGCACAGCGGCATGAAGTGTGACTGTAAAACGACTGGTTGTGGGTTCAATCCCCACTCGAGGAGATGAAATATTTACTTAAATTTATATTTCAATTTCTTCGCTCTGGTGTCGAGGCAAAGCGCGGCGTTGAGTCCTACCACTCAACACGCAATGCCGCCAGAATTCGGCAGAAAGTGGGGAACAGAGTGTCTTAACACTAGGTTCTCTCTGCCTACTCTGTGTGTGCGGGATACAGCGTGAAGCTGATTTATATAAGTGTATGTGCCTTATCGAATAATATAAGTAATAGAAAATTATCCCGATGAAAGATAATGATACACGTTTATTACGAAATTAAAATAAGATGGCGAAACGACTACGAAAATGGGGAATGTAAGTGTATTAATGGGAAAGGTGTGTTTTAATCCTAAGTCGTAGGTTTTATTCTGCCTGCACTGTTATATGAGGCTAAAAAAAGTATATGGTTATTCTTATTTCTATTCATCAAATAAACGAGACGTTATTAATTTATTAGTGTTGCCTGAATACTTAGGTACTTAAAAGATAGCGTTGTGCGCAAATGTCTATTTTAATTTTTTTGCTTGTAATATTACATAAAGACTTACTAAAGCTGCAGGAGATATATTACGTATTATTATTATTATTATTAAGCACTCGGTTATTATTTGAGTTTGTACAACCGTTAATCATTACACGAACACAGCATAGTTTCAATGGGGCCTCGTCTGAAACTGGCAGTTGAACATAAAGGAACTGAGAGCGCACCTCGAAATAGGCACTCTAAAGGCTTGTAATTTTAGATATCGAGCCTCCCTTCCCAAATCCCCCGACTCATCCCGACTCGACTACGGATTAGAATGAAAATACAACGCTTTATTATCTTCCCTTTGACCGTATGTCTTACCTTTATCGAGCCACTACTGTTCTTTTTATCAGCTGAAACACGATTACTTCCATAATCAATGATCAGAGATAGATTTTTATATTGAAACATTTTTATCGTTGTGTTTTTTACATATGAAATATATTTAAAAAAATAAATAAATCAGCTTCACGCTGTATCCCGCACACTGCAGGGTAGACAGAGGGAACCTAGTGCTAAGACACTCCGTTCCCCATTTTCTGCCGAATTCTGGGGGCATTGCGTGTTGAGTGGCAGAATTCAACGCCGCGCTTGTCCTCGACACCAGAGCGAAGAAATGGAAATATAAATTTAAGTAAATATTTCATCTCCTCGAGTGGAAATCGAACCCACAACCAGTCGGTTTTACAGTCACACTTTGTGCCACTGCGTCAATGAAATATATTATATATATATTTTCTCGTTTTGAACCCTTGCGAATATTTTGTAATTTCATGTTGGAGTAAAAAGGAAGTGATATATCTCTTTATTTTTCGGGTTCCACGTACAGGTATTCCACATTTACGTTGCACGCAGAGTGGTAAAGCTCCTAACGGCGTTTTGTTTGATCAAGTCGAAATAACCTGTATAATGCAAGTATAAATATTTCCTCGGGCTTATTCACTCGGGTTGTTCACAAACCTCGCTTTCGATTCAACTCCGCTACGGTGGATAGTTGATAACTAAATAATTATACCGAGTACTAAGTAAATTAATGAAGTGAATGAATGAATGATATTTTAAAATTAATTTTAACAATGTTTGTACTTTGTTACGTATTCATATTACACCTCTATTTACACTGGATCTTGCATATAGCAGAGTAGGCAGAGGGAACCTAGTGTTAAGACACTCTGTTTCCCACTCGCTGTGTCAGTTTTGCGAGCCAATGCATGTTGAATGACGGAACTCAACGTCGGACTTTTGCCTTGGTTCTAAAGCGAAGAAATGAAAATATTATTAAATAATAATTCATACCCTGAATAGGGATTGAACCCATAGATATTACAGTCAAATCCTTATGATCCTGCGCTACGACGGTTTCACTTAACCACTAACATTCTTAGTAAACATTACAAAAACAACATTAAATAAAAATTATCATTTTATTTCAAGACAACAAAAATAAACCAACAGTTTTAATATTCCGCTATTCATATTTTTTATACACATTGTTGACCACATTTTATTTTCGTTGTTAGAAATCATTTGCATTTTATATCTTTATACGGTGAAATCAACACGAATTTTTGTTAGAGACACGTTTCAGCGACAGTGGATCGCTCTATAAGCGACATTTATATACGTTGGCACAGGGGTGTCCCTTTGTAAAACGCTTGTGGATGAAAGATTTTCCTCCTTTTATTATTTCACACGTAATTTATGGCGCTTCTTAGGTTCTACGTTTTCTCTTGTGAAGAGTCTTTACGCGTATAAACGAATTCTTATTTTTAACATTCTATTTGACTGACATTTATTGCGGAAATTTTCATATTAAAACATTAGGTTGTTTGGTTAACCTCTGTGTTGTGTGTTACTTTGAATGAGCGAGTCTATGTTTTTATTCATTTCATGTATAACGTTATTCCAGTGATTTAATAGCAGCGAAAACGCGAAGATCAAAGAGCTCTATGCATTATATTAAAGTTTCATCCGACGCCGCGCGCGGCCGCGTGGCCCGGCAATTTCCTTTTCAATTACGCCTACTTGAAATAAAAAAAAAATACAATTTTTATTTGTGCCTTGGTAATTAAAAAGGGATTCTGTAATGAAAAGGTATACCGCCAGTTCCGGGCGCTCCTCTCAATTTCGCTTCCGTTTGTTTGTTCCACGAGAGCCACGCCTTCGGGGACTAAAGTAAAGGGTTGCCGACATCAACTCTGTTATACGCCATGTATGTCAACAAAATTAAGCCGTTGATGAAAATTCAGTTTTCGCTTTTTGCATTTATATTACTTTTACTAAATCAGCTATCATATAAAAACGTTGGTTTACGTCAAAGGATCATAAAATTGCAAATTAGATATTTTATAGTGGAATTTTATAAATTTATAAAAATATTAAAACTAAAATTCTATTATATCATTTATTATATAACATAAAAAATCTAAATATACATATGTTATACGTACGTACGTATGTAGGTGAACATATAGAATGGCTTAGAGGACAATCTTTAATGTACACAACGATTGAAGTGGTAAATGCGATCGACAAAGTGACGTCACGGATGTGCGACCGATTGCCGCCCGACTCGATGCTTCCTGTGTTCCGGGAAACTTAGTCTTTCCTTTGACTATATCTGCATAGATAATGAGCGCCACAGAGAAACGATTATAAAGTTATTTTAAATCTTACTATTTATTCATTTCTTTTTTAAACATACGATTTCATAAAAAAAATTGTATTTATATAGTACCAGGTCGTCATAAACGCTCTCTGTAAGTTTAAACTTAAATTATTTTAATATTTATAACAAAATTGAACTATTTTAGAGGCCAGTCGTGGCGCAGCGACACATAGTGTGACTGTAAAACTCACTGGTTGTGGGAATTCGGCAGAAAGTGGAGAATGGAGTGTCTTACACTAAGTTCCCTCTGCCTACCCTGCTGTGGTTGGGGTACAGCTTGAAGCTGATTTATTTATTTTTTTACTTGAATTATTTTTAGGTTATACAAAGTGGCGCGTCGATGTTAGCGTACTGCGCAGTGATATTGAACTACTTCGTGTTATAAACGAAATTACAAAACTAAAACATTTTAATTTTATCAAACAGCCCTTACTTGGATATGTGTAAATTATTTTAAGGGTTCAGAATGATATAGTCTGTGAAATGTTTATTTAAAAGGAAGCGCATTTTTAATCATCGTATATTTAATTATTTACAAAGGGGCGTCAACTTAGACCTTTTTATTTTCATTTATTTAAACCGACATGTGTATTTGAAGTTACACTTGTGAAATATAGAACCGTTATATGTTAATGATATTTAGAGCTATATAAGTCGTTAGTACATAAATCCTCTTTATCATACAATATGGAAGGGAAGTACTAGGGAAGTATTTAGTAGGGAATTACTTATTTATTTTTTCATATAATGGACCTAATTGTGCCTTTTGTTCAGCTGTAATGCTTATGAAAATTTGTCACTTGAGTTACATCGTTTATTAACTATTATTTTAAAATATTGCACCATATTACTACGGATATCTTGAGTTTTATGAAGAGATAATGCCCTCGAACGCCAGCGACCCTCTCGAAATATTCTAAGAAATTTGCGATTCAAATGCGTAAAGCCGTTTAAAACGCCTAACAAATTAAAGGCGGACTCGTTAAAGCAATTACTGATTACATTATGAAATAATTATTTTGTTGTTTAATATATTAAATATGACAAACTGCTCATTACTTCATTACAATATAAAAAACACGCTAAAAATCGTAAAATTGTTTTGTTTTTAATTAATATGATTTGGATGTAAGTTTAAGTTTTATCTTTTATCTATCAGCTTCACGCTGTATCCCGCACACAGCAGGGTAGGCAGAGGTAACATAGTCTTAAGACATTCCGTTCACCACTTTCCGGCAAGTTCTGGAGGCATTGCGAGTTGAGTGGCAGAACTCAACGCCGCGCTTTGCCCAGACACCAGAGCGAAGAAATTAAAATATACATGTAAATAAATATTTCATTACTTCGAGTGGGGATCGAACCCACAACCGATCGATTTCAATCACACTTTGTGGCCCGGCATACGACTGACCTTTAAGTAAGTTTATGTTGCTCTATGAAAATACCAATAATTATATAAGAATAATACTAATGTATAGTATTATTCTTATATAATTTAGTAGCCTTCAGTTGGTTCAACTGTAAGTTTATTTTTAATAGCATAGAATTTACCAACTTTTTAGCTTATTAATTATGATAAAAACGAACGCGGGGGATTATACCAAGTGCAGAGCAATAGTGTGGTATGAAATAGAAGCTAGTTCTGAACTATCCTTTGAGTTGAGTACAACTTGTGTGTTTTAATATTTAACCGGAACCGCACTCCGACTATTTGAATATACAAGGAAAACCGTCATAACGCCATCACGCGGAAAAACCAACTCTAGATTTGAAAGCTTCATAATCCGAAGTACTTTAGTTATAAGATAAAACTAAATCTGTATTACAAACCGATTTAAAATCAGAGATACATTATCGTTCCTTAATGTTTTAGTTTTTTTAATTTTGCTAAAAAGCACAAGGAGAATTAAACAAACAAAAGATTTAATCTGTAAGCGTTTTTTTTGTCTGTCCTGTGTTTAAGTAGAAGTCACGAGAGACGACGTCTTATCGTAGCGGCCGGTACCTATTTGCCGAGCCGCCCCCCGCCCCCCGCGCCTCGCGCCCCTCGCCCCCGCACCGCCCCTCCGCACCGCCGCGCCGTAACTTCCCTTGTTTGCAAACTCGGATTGCATCTCTCGTTCTACTTTCCTCAGGACGTCCGCAATTTAGTTTTATGACTTAAAACGTCGTCACTGACCTAAACGCTGTTTACGATTTTATCTTCCGATTATCAACATCTATTAAGAATTTGTAAAGTGCCTAAGAATAGCAAAGCTCGGCGTTGAGTTCCAACACGCAATGCCTCGAAAATTTGTCGGAAAGTAGGAAACGGAGTGTCTTAACACTAGGTTCCATCAGCCTGCCGTGCTATATGCGGGATTGTATTCCATGAATATATAAAAAACCTAAGTTACGACAAAACGAAATTCCTAATATATTATCTTAGGAATTAACAGGCGGAACCATGTCGGTACTGCACTAAAGGGGGTCTGACATGACAATAGCATTCGAAAGCTTCATGCGTTGATGTATGAATGGATGAAGCGACTTTGACCAATTGATTTTTACGCCGCCTTAGGACAGGTTATAAAAAATGTTGAAAATGTCACCAGTGGTGCTATTATACGAACTTTGATATTTAGCAACAGCTGACAAACTTACCGCAGGTGGTCCAATTGCTTATTGAAAACGGAAACAAATCAAGTGAAACCGCTATTTGCCGATAGTAAAAATATTTTTTATTTTAACTCCATCAACTGAAACAAAGTAAATTTTAGATTTTTGAGCCAACACAGTTGTGTGTACAGTAATTGATTCCGAAGATTTGTTTAACACTGAAAGGCCTACAGCAAACATTGTGAACATAAACAAACGCACGTGTAGACATATGGTGGTAACAAGTGCAACGCGGCGGACATATCGACTGGGGGGGGAGTGAGGGAGGAGAGGGGAGAACGACTCTTGACGAGCCTTTGTTTAGATCATAAAATTATACGACATCGATAAATTCTTTGTTTACTGATCGATGAATACGTTTGTTCGCTATCTTCTATCAGGATCCAAAATCTAAATTACAGCACGCCAGTTATATTTAACTCAAACACTAGAAAGTTCTAGATAAGTCCATTGTAAATTCTATTGTCGGGACTCAATATCGTACTAACGATCGAAACAATACTGTTGATGCGTCACATTCAAGATATTTTATAGAAGAATATGTCCAAATATAAGATGCCTAAACACACAAACGTTATCAAAGCACTCGACTGTATAAAAGTTAGTGATGTAAAACGTCAACCCTGGAGACGATTTGTATTATCTGGCTTACCTGAAGATAGCGACCAACAATAGCCACCGGCAGATGTCCCCGCGCAAAACAAACTCTCGAACAGAATTAAACCATTGTTGGTATAAAAAACGAGGGATTAATTATACAGTATACATAGTTGGTTGTGGATATAATAATAAATTGTCATCAATGACGTGAATCGCGGTATAAAATGCTAATGTCGGGTATTATGTTAACAACAATGACTACCTATTGTACGAAGAATTCAGGGGCTGCAGCGTGTTCCCACTCGACGAAACTTTGAGGCGGTGGTGATTTTTTTTTTTGGTTTGTTTAAAAATTTTACGTGTACTAAAATTGGTATCGTGAATTTTGCATGCTTTGTACAACGTTTTTATAATGCCTAAAGTAAACATGTATTTCACATGTGTGTTATAAACTATTTAGACTAGCTATTGTAGTGTTTATAAGTAGTGGCTAGTCACTTTGTTGTCTCTGCGTGCCTTGTAATAGTGAAAAATGCTTGAAGATAAAAATGTAATACATAAAATAGTTTATAGTTTACCTTTTTTTTTTTTTTTAGCTTTACGCTGCATCGTGGGTAGTTATAGCTAGTCTAGGAGCCTAGTGTTAAGAGACTCTATGTTTCACTTCGCGCCGACTTGATACGTAAATTGTAACATTTAAACAAAATATGAAAACTACGTAGATATACACACAAAAATAGTCAACAATTAATATATTCGAACAACAGTACAGCTGATACAGAAGTCAATTTCAGTAGATTTTAGAATGTAAATAAAAAAGTTGGCTTTTAACTTGATATACTGCTATGAGATTTTATGTAGGATCCGACTGCAATATTTCTTTGTATAGCGGATCTGTTTTTGTAAACAAAAAAAGTTGTTGATGAAAGTTTTGTACGTTCAGGCGTAAGTTGTTTTGGCTCGTGGAGTGTTTGTGCTGGGCCCTGATTCGTGCAGTTTCATTACAGGTTGCCGAGAGTTATGTCTGCTTTATTATTTTGATATGAGTCCTGCACAGATGTTTGTGGATGAATTCAGTTTGTGGATGAAATTTAACTGTTTTTGTAGAATATATATATTGTTTTATTAAAATATATTTTATAATCAAAATGAGGCCAGTCGTGGCGCAGCGGCACAAAGTGTGACTGTAAAACCGACTGGTTGTGGGTTCGATCCCCACTCGAGAAGATGAAATATTTACTTAAATGTATATTTCCATTTCTTCGCTCCGTTGTCGAGCGATAAAGCGCGGCGTTGAGTTCTGCCATTCAACAAGCAATGCCTCCAGAATTCGGCAGAAGGTGGGGAACGGAGTGTCTTAAGGCTAGGTTTCCCCTGCCTACCCTGCTGTGTGCGGGATACAGCGTGAAGCTAATTTTTATTTTTTATTAAAATTAGAAGTAGAGTTAGTAGAGTCTACTAAGTAAATTTATTTTTTTCATATTCTTTTAATACACATATTTTTGCTATTCAAATTTTTAAAAACTTTTTAATTGGCAAAAAAAGCTTATAAAAAATAATCATTTCAAAAATAAAATCTATAAAAAATATACTACATAAAAGGTGAAATTGGGTAAGTCAAGGTTCTATTTACTTAATTAATGTATATTATTTACGATTTGTTCGGCTTCTTTAGATAAAGATTTGGTGAGATCAAATATCGATACACTCAATATTGTCTCAAATTACTATTGTTAGGAGAATAATACAAGAATTGCTCTAAGGGTTTTCATTCCGTATCATCATATGGGCATAGGTAGCGATACAAATGTAAAATATTTTCAATCTTCATACAATACGAATAAGGTTCATAATAGAAAAGTGACGGTACTATCTATATTGTTTATCTTGTGTTATTACTTCAACAAAGGTTCGCCGTTGTCTGTTATTTTATTTCTGTTCGCTATATTTTATAAGGCGTCGTTCCTGCAACACATCCATAATAAACATAACTTAATTAAGTTTGACAATATATTTCTCCATATAAATATATATCCAAACCTATTTCTTTGTCTAAAAAAAGTAATGAAATATCTAGGTAAAGCCAAGCCAAGTCTAAGCTTTCTTACTGCGATTTTTTTATTAATATCGTTAAATTTAATGTTACCGACCGTTGAACATCATTTGAGCATAATTTCATTTTGATATGTACAAGTCAAGGGCCAAGTTGTTAGTTGGATTTTTAGACATAGCAAAACATAAAAACTCTATTAAACACTAAGGGCAGGGAGTTTCGCCACTGGCTGATAAAGTCCCGGATAGCCTTATCTGCCAGACAATCTATAATTTTTGGTTTCACAGGCCTCGAGTAGCAATATCTAGTAGATACACATTTGACATATGCATTTTATTTAAAAATATTTATTTGAAATTTAGTAAAGTAACAAATCAATATAAGAAACAATTATTTTGTATTTTTATCCTCTGTCTGTGAGATAGCCTTAATTATTATTTTACTATCTTTATCTTTATTGAGGCCAGTCGTGGCGCAGGGGCACAAAGTGTGAATTTCGTAAAATCGACTGGTTGTGGGTTCGATCTGCACGCGAGGAGATGTAATATTTATTTAAAATTTATATTTTTATTTCTTCGCTTTGGTGTCGAGGCAAAGCGCGGCGTTGATTTCTGCCACTCACCACGCAATGCCTCCATAGTTCGGCAGAAAGTGGGGAACGGAATGTCTTAACACTAGGTTCCTTCTGCCTACCCTGCTGTGTGCGGGATACAGCGTGAAGCTGACCATCTTTATTCGGAATCGGTGAGACTGGCATTTACAAATATCTAATTCAAAGGAATTTAAAAACATGAAAACGCGGCCTTATCACTAAAAGTAATCTCTTCCCGGTAACAGAATCTAAGAAACTTCATTGCACTCATTGTTATTAGGTAGACTTTATTTTATAAAATAATATGTAAAATGATAACTTGTGAAGCAAGTCGTGGCGCAAGGGCATAAAGGTGCGACTGTAAACACGACAGGTTGTGGGTTTTATTCCCACTTTGACATTTTCATTACCTCGTTCTGGAGGCAAAGCGTTAACTCAAATTACTAAGAGTTATCGTCTGGCAAGAGAGAATGCTATTTATTAGATATTTTTGAAAATTTTTAAAGTGTTATTCCACACTTAGGAAAAAAAAACTTACTTAGAAGTAAGTGTGGAATAACACTTTAAAAATGTTCAAAAAAAACTTTTAGAAGTTGTGTCTACTTCTACCTTGTATTTTGCAAATTAATAAAACATGTTTATTACTAGCATCTCAATTACATATTTCATACTTCATGTTTCAGGCGTTGTCCAAATTGTAAATAACATAGAAATCGTTGGACGACACAGATTAATTTACGAAATATTGAAGAGACTTGGCTTTATTTTTCTCGTAATTCAAAACAACACTTTTCAAACTCACAATTATAGACAAATTCAATTTGTTATTAATCAAACCTCCAAAGCTCCACAAATACAATGGGCGGGTTCGGACACACCGTCAAACGGGGCCCAGCGTGTAGTTGACGAACCGTGCAAAATGATAATTAAGAGAAACCGCTCAGTCATCGTTAATGCGATAGCTGCCATGTAAATTACAGCAGCGGTGTTTATAACAATGGCCGCAGTCGATGGCGTTCATTAAAATTTAATATGCTGAAATTTAAAACCTGAGATGGACGCTGTTTGTGTACCAGTATGTTTTATTATATATAGTCGTAGTTTACATGATATAATAAAGGTAATGTTGATTTAGAGGCCAGCCTTGGCGCAGCGGCACGAGGTGTACTGTAAAACTGGTTGTGGGTTCGATCCCCACTCGAGGAGATGAAATAGTTACTTAAATTTATATTTCCATTTCTTCGCTCTAGTGTTGAGTTCTGTTCTGTTTGCACTCAACACGCAATGCCTCCAGAATTCGGCAGAAAATGGGGAACGGAGTGTCTTAATACTAGGTTCCCTCTGCCTACCCTGCTGTGTGCGGGATACAGCGTGAAGCTGATTTAATTTTTTGATTTAATTTTTTAATTCTGACATAGAAGTTAATTGTATTTGATAGCTTTACATCTAATATTGTTATTTATACCACATTTAATTTTAATAAATTTAACCTAATTAAATTTAATTGGTGGAATTGATAGTTTGTTTATACGTTTTAAAAAATGTCGATACTTAAAAGGATGTCAATAGTTCTAAATTGAACTATTAAAACAAATAAATACAATTGAATTGTATGACTATGATTCATGACTTTTATTACAGTCGGTATCATGAACAGTATTGAAATTGTCTATTGTACCAAGTGCCTTGTACGTTACTCGGGTTCATTGTGAACATCATTTATTTTTATTACAAGATTTACTCTTGAAATTCATCAATAAAACTTAAATATAGACCAACAAACTCTATAATAAAACTAAAAAGAAAAAAAAAAAATTAAATTAAATCAGCTTCACGCAGTATCCCGCGCACAGCAGGGTAGACCGAGGGAACCTAGTGTTAAGGCACTCCGTTCCCCACTTTCCGCCAAGCTCTGGAGGCATAGCGTGTTGAATGGCGGAACTCAACGCCGCGCTTCAACACCAGAGCGAAGAAATGAAAATATAAATGTAAATAAATATTTCTTTTCCTCGAGTGGGGATCGAAGCCACAACCAGTCGATATTACAGTCACACTTTGTGCCGCTGCACCACGACTGGCCTCTAAAAAGAAATAATGATAATTTTCGTTTAATTATATAATAATTAAAAGTAAAAAAAAATGACTAAGGTAAGGCCATCTTGCCACGCCAGGCCACGTAGCTCTGCGGCATCCCGCGAACACATTGTCTCACGTTATAGTCTACTCTGTCGTTACAGTGACGCTCAACTTTTTATTTACGCTCAAGTGCACTCCGCTTTTGTCGCGACGAGAGCTGAATTAAGCTTCTCCGTTGATATGGGATCATTCAACCCGAGGATATCGAATTACCCAGGGCAATGGGCGCGGGCGCTTTGTTGGATACTTGCACGTGATACTCCTTTTATTGTCGCAGGACGGAGATTGCGTAACTAAACGCTATCTTACTTAGATTTTCACTTCAAAAGGTAGACATTAGACAGAAATAATTTAGTGTTATATGTTACATTTGTACCGTAAAGTATCGTCGTTTTAGAATTCCAAGCAATATTCTTGTTGCGTTCTTCCACTGAAAACATGTGGAGATCGAAATCTTATTGTAACGTTTTTATTCGGCTCCGGAACTTTTTAAAGTACAGAAAAAAATATTATATTATATACTATTTATTATATTATATTATACTATATTATATACAGTATTTATAGGGACCAATATAGAGGAAGGTTACTCTTTTTTAATGTTTTAAAATCTATTGAAAGTATATATATACATATATAAAATTAAATTAAATTAGCTTCAGGGTAGGCAGAGGGAACCTAGTGTTAAGACACTCCGTTCCTCACTTTTTGTCGAATCCTGGAGGCATTGCGTGTTGAGTGGCAGGACTCAACGCCGCGTTTAACCTTGACACCAGAGCGAAGAAATGGAAATATAAATTTAAGTAAATATTTCATCTCCTCGAGTGAAGATCGTACCCATAACCAATCGGTTTTACAGTCACACTTTGTGCCACTGCGCCACTACTGACTATTATAAAAATATATACCAATATTTACATATTTTTATGCAAAAAACGTTTCATTTTAAAGTAAACACCTTATCCTGCGTCAGATTTATTAGGTGGCCGAAGGTGGAAATTCAATTTGCAACTACGCAATTTCCGGTCGGCATCGTGTTTCCGATTCGCAGTACCGTTTTTGTGTCAATTTTTATTTCAATCAATTTGGTTTCAATTTTCAAAATATTGTTAAAAACTCAATTGTTGGTTTAAAAACATCTGTACTATTTCGTATATGTAGAATATGGGAAGTAGTAGATTTTTTTATGTAATCTGACTAATATAAATATAATTTTTTCCACTTGAAAAATAATAAATTTTTCAAATTTAAATCATATATTTTTATATTTATAAAAGTTTACCCCGCTCCATTACTTTCTTAAGTAGACAAAATAAATAAAAAAAATTAAGTAAATATTTCATCACCTCGAGTGGGGGATCGAACCCACAACCAGTCGATTTTACGGTCACACTTTGTGCCGCTGCGCCACGACTGGCCTCTTTCTAACATTATGAAGTATAATAAACAAAATTCAATATATAAACAAAACAAAACTTAATCGTTTGTGGTCAATTTGACATACTAATTAATTAAATAATGAAAAATTTAACATTTCACCCACAACGCACGCATAAATGCTCGACATTATCACATATATTTCAACATATGCTGAAACAGAACTATTCTGTAAATTTACACCATTTTATATATTGGTATCGTCCATCATTCACAAAATGTTTAATTTGATTATTCATATAATAAATGTTACCGTGATTTTATATAGCGTTCATTCATTACAACCTATTATAATAGCTAAAAGTACATATTATGTTTCATTTATCATGTTCTAATTAGCCTTGTCGCACTATGAAAATTTATACTCGAGCTTTGTTCAAATGACTTATTATAACATATAACGAGTGGTTATGGATGATGGTGGCGGTGGTTATTTTCTAAATCACTTATTTATTAATAAAGTATATCTTGTTGACTTTTAAATGTCTTTTTTAGGGTTCCGTATCTCAAAAGACTAAAAGGGAACTCTTATAGGATCATTTTGTTGTTTGTATGACCGTCTGTCAATATCATTTATCTCGAAATCACGTGGAGGTATTAAGCTGAAATCGATATATGTTCTTTGATATTGTCAAACAACATGGATCGATTTAGCTGCATTTTGTACGAAATTCACAGCGTAATCAAAATCTATAGGGTAATTGCTTCTCGTGAGCGTACAGTTAAGAAATTTGGCACGAAGACTAGAAAGAAGGAAATTTATAGGCATTTCATAGAAAAAAAATTACAAATTACTATTTGTAGTTCATTTCATATAATAATGCCAATCTTAAATTTGTCAACTTTTATAAGTTGTCCTCCTGTTAACCCATAATCCTGAAATTTGTACGGTAGTCTTGGTGGGCAAGTCCGACTCGAACTTAACCGGTGTTTCTTTATTTGTGATGCTGGATTTATACCTAGTAATAATTAAATATGAAATTGTACTGTTTATGATGGATCTGAAAACGCTACATAAGGTGCTGCTGTTTTATGCTATAAGTTCAAAAAATATATGGGTAGGTATGTATGGTATGTTAGAAAAAAATAATAAATAGGATTGGTCAAACAATTAATATATTTTTCACTTTTAGTAGAGTATCTAGACATAATCTACATAAATAATAACAGAATATTTTTTTAAATAAAGACAGTTCTGAGTGCGAACGGAACCAATAACCCTCACATCCACTATCAGATACGCTACCACGATGACATCAGAATATTCTTATTCTACTATAGTTAATTCTTACTTAAGCATCTTTACCTGTAGGTAAGATGTTAAATAGTTTTTTTTCATTTAAAACAGAAAGGTGTTGTAGTGAAATGAAGAAGCAATATTACTACAACTGAGATCATAATATATTTCCGGCAAACATTTGGTATTCGTCTTATGGAATTTAAAATCTCTTGAAAAGCTTCAATATATTGTGCACCTACTCCTGAATGAGACATGTTGTCATGAGAGAAAGAGAAGCCGCCGAATGTAAGAGAAAGTTGTGGATATTGGCCGTGCGCCAAGACGCGCCGTCCGTGGAAACGCTTTTGAATTTATTAATACCGTTTAAATTAAGGCGATAATTAACATTTTTGTCATCGGAAGGATTACCACATAACCGTTTAACTTATTAATATAGTTCCAAAAAATATTTTTTTACAGGTTTCCGGAAGTAAGAAATGTCATTGAGAATAGCTTTATGAAAAACATGACAGCTTATTTTTCATGGAAACGGTAAAGTGTGACAAATAAATTAGAATCTGACACTTATATGGTAGGTAGGTATATTAAAAAAGTGTTTGGGAGGAGTAGCGTTTGGAAAAGTGATCTTTTTTTATTGCTTGATTATTTTAGGAATACTTTTTTTTACTATAAATAAAATAAAATAAAATAATAAAATCATTAAAAAAATAGTTATAAGTAATATTAATAGGGTTCTTGAGCAATGAACAAATGATGTAAATTTTTAATAACTTGATTTATTTTACAACGAATCTTTTGCATATAATATAAAAAATGTTTAAATTTACATTTGTTTCATTTTATTGTGGTCACACATAATTAATAATTATATTATTAATATTATCTGTATTTTTTCGACGACGAGATCAAAAAAGTAACGTGCTAAGTAGTCGCCTTTATCTATAAAAAATGTAAATCAAACTCGCATTCAACTACGCAACGGATTTTAATTTTAAACTTAAAGATAGTGATTCAAGAGGGAGGTTTATATACATTTAATATAAATCAGCTTCACGCTGTAAGTACATTTAATATATTATTAATAGAATGAACGTTGCGACCACTTGCTCGGTTTGCTATTTCATAAACAGCCCTATCTTATGTACTAAGATTTTATAAAAAAATAACAATGAAAAGAATAAACATAGTTTTTTTTAAATTTAATTTAATAAGCTGATAAAAACAAATCTTCCGTTAACTTCGGGACGCCTTTACAAACATTATTTTCAACACTTGAACCTGATACCATCGGGACAACGTTTATACCACTAGTGGTAGTACCATTTTAAAATTATAAAAATAAACTTAAATAAATCAACTTCACGCTGTATCCTGCACACAACAGGGTAGGCAGAGGGAACCTAGTGCTAAGACACTCCGTTTCCCACTTTCCGCCAAATTCTGGAGGCATTGCGTGTTAAGCGGCGGAACTAAACGCCGCGCTTTGCGTCGACACCAGAACGAAGAAATGAAAATATTAATGTAAATAAATATTTCATTTCCTCGAGTGAGGATCGAACCCACAACCAATCGATTTTACAGTCACACTTAGTGCCCCGCGCCACAACTGGCCAAACGAAACGACTTATAACTGTATAACCTATTATCTTGTTAATAAACAAAGCCATCATAATGATAAACATGTTTACTTTTAATAATGGATCCCTTTTATTTAAAATCGTGTCTTACAGTTTACTGAGAAGTACATTAAAAATAGATCGCTCATTCAGTAGAAAAATAAACAGACGGTTTCTAGTTTAAAAGTTATTCTCGACCCGTTCTAAAAGTCCGTCGCGCATAAAAATGACATGGAATTACTTACTCGGATGAATTAATGAAAAACAATCTGTTGAGCGTAATTTTTGCAATAAATTACAAGTTTCGAATTGACAATGCAGATTGAAATTTGAATTTTTCCATTATTGTTTTAATTTGAAGAGGCCAGTCGTGGCGCAGCGGCACGAAGTGTGACTGTAAAACCGACTGGTTGTGGGTTCGATCCCCAATCGAGGAGATGAAATATTTACTTAAATTTATATTTTCATTTCTTCGCTCTGGTGTCGAGGCAAAGCGCGGCGTTGAGTTCTGCCACTTATCACGCAATGCCTCCAGAATTCGGCAGAAAGTGGGGAACGGAGTGTCTTAACACTAGGTTCCCTCTACCTACCATGTCGTGTGCGGGATACAGCATGAAGCTAATTTATTTGTTTTATTTTTTAATTTGAATTCAGGCACACACGGTGTAGGGTCTCAGTTTAAACAAATTTTGTTTATTTGTCGAGCGAGCCCTGGCGGCCGTCGCGTCGGCAGCTCGCGTTTGTTAACATGTCATCGTGATGGGTTGACAACGTCACTCAACAGTTGCCGTTTACGTTTTAAGTCTCCAGTTTTTAAGATAATTTGATGAATCGTATACATCGGTTTTGTAAATAAAAACAAACATATAAATAAATAATTGGACGCAAGTTATAAATATTTTGATGAACGGAAATAGTAGAATTCGTTTTTACCAACACATCTATATTTATCCTTTTCACAGTTAATATAGTGGAATATTTAAAATATCTTGGCATATTTCAAACAATATTTTTTGTAATAAACATTAATTTGGTTATGTTCAGCTTCTCACTGTATCCTGCATATAGGGAGGCAGAAGGAATCTTAACACTAGTTAAGACATGCCATTCTTCACTTTTCACCGAATTATGAAAGCTTCGCCTGTTGAGACACCAGAGCGAAAATATGAAAACATTAAATATTTAATTTCTTCGAGTGGGAATAGAACTCACAGCCTATAACGTAATTATAGTCACACGCTTGTTCCACTGTGCCATAACTGGCCCCTGGCTGGCAACTTTAGTTATATTTAAATGAAAAAAATAAACCAACAATACATATCTGACCAAAAGTTAAATAATCTGCGGTGTTCACTCTGTCAGCATTGAGACAGTATAGTAAACAATAAGGGATTCCCAATTGGAGGCGACGGCGCGAAAGAGATTCTAATAACATTCAAAACCCGTCCCGGGGGACGGTGTCAGTTTAATTACGAGGACGGGACACGCCGCGCTGTCTCTCGCATCACAACGGATTTATTTTTTCCACTGGCACAAAGGACGATTAAAAAAGTTCTTAATGAGAATCCTACGCTAAAAGTAAAGGGTGAAAGTGCTATCGTTTCAGACGCACCCGCGTCTGTCCCGCCACAGAGCAGAGGCTTTTGAAAATTACACCGGTATTGCTATTAATTAAAATGATGATTTTTTTAGCGATTTACTTATTAACGAGACTGAAAATATTGTGATGTTGAATTTTTTTATGAAATCTCTTATAATATATATTTTTTATTAATAAAAAAATACTTACTGTGTTAATAGAACATCATCACTTCAGTAGAGCGATAAATATTGACACATACGCACCTGTAACAATGCAAATGTTATATTAGACATATATAAAAAATATAATTTAATTAATAATATAAGTTCTCCATTGAACAGGATAAGTAAAGAGTAAAGTGAATGTGAAGTAAGTAGAATAACATTAAAATTTGTAATGCATGCGCCGACGCAATTTTATTCCTTTGATGGATAAAGAGTATGCGTGGGTATAGCTCACATGAATTCGTATTTCTGTAATTTTTTGGATATGCCTTGTAAGATTTTTTCTATTAAAAATTTATGTATTTAGGTGAGCAAAGGATATATGTAACTGATGTTAAATCCAGCTCTTAAAATATATAGAATAAAAAATTGAGTTAAGCCAAAATCTTGATAACTTTATAATTCAAAAATAGATGACATTGTAAAAATTATTGGTGTAGAAAATGACACAACAAAATATAAATCCTCGCAATCGAAGGTTTTTCTTAACCTATACACTGTATCCATTATGTAGCGGGGTAGGCAGAGGGAGCTTAGTGTTAAGCCACTCCGTTCACCACTTTCCGCCAAATTCTAGAATCTGGAATTTTGTTTTGTTTCGATACCAGAGCGAAAAAATGAAAATATTTATTTCCTCGAGTAGGAGTCGAACGCGCAACCTGTCGCATTTACAGACACACGCTTGTGCCTATGCATCACTACCTTGACCTCAACAAATTTTTAGATAACAATATATATATATATTTTTCAACGTGACAAATTCCACGGTACGCCAGCAAATTGAAATCGACGTTTCTCTAATGAATGTACCCGCTGCCCACACGGTCACGACATTCTCTTTAGACTGAATACAAACAACAAATGATCCAAGGATTCCGAGACAAACTACCGGGCTTATCTGATACAGCTACAGGCACTTCGTGACGCGCCTCCGACGGTTCACTTCGGCTGTTATTGCCTTTTATGCACCACGATTTCGTATGTGGAAAGAAAAAATAGAGTTCTTTATTCTTTTTTTTTAAGGCGCATATGTTATTTTACGTTTTAGTGTATTTTGGCTGTTAAGGTATCGTGGGAAATGGTGTTGTTACATATATTCAATGGGATTTAATATGGTATACTCATATATTTTATTAATTTTACCTATAAAGTAATTTTTATATTTCGGTAATTTTATGCACGCAGTTGGGAGTTATTTAATGATATGGAATGATTTTAGGTTCGGATACTATTCAAAGAATAATAGAATTTAAAAGAAAGGATATCTCTTAATAATATGTGTTATTAAGAGGTTTATATAAATTGTGGTTACGTTCAACACGTTACTTAGTTACTCGAATTAGACTAATAATATAAATTTATAACGGTTGTTGTCAATTCGATTCCCACACTGGAGAATAGATTATTGTTTATGATTATTGTTATTTCTTCGCTCTGCTACTAAGTTGAGTTCCGCCACATAACACGTAATGTCTCAAACAATTGGCTTAAAGTCGGAAACGGAGTGTCTTACACTAAGTTGCTTCTGCTACTACCGTTGCCTACTTTGCTAAATGCGGGATACAGCATGAAGCTAACAAAAAAATATATATAAATAAAACAATTAAGCAAAAAATATTTTCAACTATAAAAATGTATACAGCAAAGATAAATAAAGATCAGGCTTCGATTTCAAATACAATAACTTGCAGATTATTCTGCTGCGACAGCTCAGAGCGGGGCTTGCAGGTAAACAATGCAATCAGGTTCCAGGTCAAGATGTCCTCGTAATTGACGATGGAAAAATCAATTAAATACAATAGTTCGCGCTATTTGTTTTTTATAATGGTATACATTTATTTTACAAACGTTACAAACTCTTTCTTTTTAAAACATTTTTAAAGTGTTATTCCACACTTAGGAAAGAAAAATACTTATTTAGAAAACGTATAAAAATTTGAACGTAGCGGGACTCGAACCCACGCCTCCTGGAAACCGACCAGGCGCTCTGCTTCGAGGAGGCACGGGTTCGAATCCCGCTACGTTCAAATTTTTATACGTTTTCTAAATAAGTATGTTACAAACTATGTTGACTATATTCGTAATATTTTATATTAATGACTATTTGTTTTGATGTGAAATTTAATAGCTATGTAATGTGTGGGTTCTTTTTTCTATAAGTATATTTCTATATTTAATATTTTTTAAACTTGTTTGTGGCACAGTGGCAAAAGAGTGTGGCTATAAACGCGATTGTTGATTAGATTACCATATCCCCGTTCTGGTAACGAGGCAAAACGCGGTGTTGTGTTCCGCCACTTAACACGCAATACCGAAAACTATACCTATATAACAAGATAAGATATAACCTATCTTGTTTTATGCAGGATACAGAATAAAAGTAAAAAGAATTTACCTAAGTAATCATCACCTAGTAAAAGTTTTTTAAATTAGATATTCAAATTTACTTATTACATCTTGAAAAATGAACTGAATCATAAATCTTAGTTCTAAATAGATCTTCCATTCCATTTCATGAAAAAATTCAACTTAATGAAATTTTCATTGGCACATAGAATAATTTATAGAGTTATCTATTAAATGAATGTACACATACAAACATACATATTGGACACATTTTTTATAGTTATGTGATACAACCCATTGTTACGTTTTATCAACCAGACTGGAAAACATTTTTCTATGAGAGTCTACCATTGGCCCCGACTCAGATTAAAATCCGCAAGCTCAGCCACAGTAAACAGCGTTCGTTTAATATGACTGCGCTACAATAGCAGTCAATAATCATAGCATAAAACTGGAAAAATAGATATTTAATCAGCTTCACGCTGTATCCCGCACACAGCAGGTTAGGCAGAGGGAACCTAGTATTAAGACACTCCGTTCCCCACTTTCTGCCGAATTCTGGAGGCATTGCGTGTTGAGTGGCAGAACTCAACGCCGCAATATTTCATATAATATTTCACTTTATTTTAGAAGTACATAAATAAGTATTAAAGATGTGAAATAAAAATGATAGCCGAACCAAGTTTCAGAGTGGCGTCGTGGCATTAACAGGATTGGAAGGGCGGCAATTTGGCGGTATTCAGCGTCGCGACGCTGTAAAAGCGCGCCGTATCTAATTAGCTTCGGGCTACGCTGCCCGTGGAAATGTATATATAATATACTGTATATCTTTAGGTAAATTTATGTTTTAGCTGACTTTCATAATTTTTTCAAACAAGAAATGTGCTTATATAATGTTGTTCTTCGGTTTTTTTATATGTAGCTCACTTGACTTAAGATTTCAATATTAGTTTTGTATTCGTATTAATATGAGAAATGGCGAATATCATTTCTAGCATATAATACTTTTTTTTCAGCATCTCACTGTAACTCACATGTAGCGGGGTAGGCAGAGGAAGCCTAGTGTTAAGACACTCCACTCTCCACTTTCCGCCGAATTCTATAGGCACTGTGTGTTGAGTAGTGGAACTCAATGCCGCGCTTTGACCTGTTACCGGTGCGAAGAAATTGAAAATATTAAAATTTATATGATTTTTTCATATGGTTAAAAATATATGAAAAATTAAAGTTTTACATACAAAAGATAAAATATAGAGTGACAGTGGTATGCGGTGTACAGCCATACATTAGTAACTGAATTACTAGCGACGTTTTTAAAGCTTTTAGCTAGGGAGCGCCCCAGAACTAATCAGGCTAATACTACACGCCAGGTCACTGCGACCACGTATCTTTTACTTCTGTTAGTGGTTACTGGTCAGTCTGTGATCGAGTTATTTCATTAAAAATCTATTAAAAATCTTAAAAAGCTAAGTATATAAAATTTAAATGGTGTATAAGGTACAGTTGTCAAGATTACGTTTTTTTTTAAATTTTTCAGGTAAGCAATTTGAGCGAAGGTATTTTGCTGAAAGATATTCAGCATTTAAAGACTAAGATTTTAAATTGGTGATATAAGTAAAAAAACATATTAACTTAAAAAAAAAATAATTATCTTCACGCTGTATCCCGCACACAGCAGGGTAGGCAGAGGGAATCTAGTGTTAAGACACACCATTCCCTACTTTCCGCCGAGTTCTGGAGGCATTGCGTGTTTAGTGGCGGAACTAAACGCCGCGCTTTGCCTCGACACCAGAGCGAAGAAATGAAAATATAAATGTAAGTAAATATTTTATCTCCTCGAATGGGGATCGAAACCACAACCAGTCGATTTTACAGTCAAACTTTCTGCCCCTGCGCTACAACTGGCCTACATACTAACTCAATTAAAAAAAAACAGAAAAAATATCACAAATGCGTATTATGCGTTCCCGAACTGTGAGTTAAAAACCTATATGAATTATCGACTGGCTTATGCTCTAAATATTCCAATTTAATTATTATCCGTGTAGAATGCTTCAGTCGGGAAGCACTTCAATCAATCACTTTTCACCAATTTAGTGTGAGCGTCATTTGGCAAACTCGATTGCGTCTCCTATTGATGGCGTTAGTGCGGGAATAAAACAGTGCGACGCCTGCCATTGACGGTTGTGACAGAGCGCGGCGTACGACGCGACGTTTCGACTGGATTTCGGCTTAATTAATCTCCTAAACTAAATTTAAATAATTGATGATTTAATATGACGAAAGGGGTCATTCACAATACGTCGTGCCAGTTAAATCGAGCGCAATTTAAGAATTATGAAATATGAATGAGCGTAACTAAGGCGTGTATTTATAAATCAGTTTTTTTTTTATTCATAGATATGTGTTTTCTTAATGAAAACGGAATCTCAAGATCGATCGATCGCACTTGAGAGTGATTTATAAATACGGTCCTGAGAACATAAAAAAGCGTAAGTACGCTGTAAGTAAGTATTTACATATCTATTCTTTGAGGCATTTATATTTAGTTAAGTCTTTTGAGTTTTGAGTCTGCAGCCTGTAGATATTGGAGGATTATAGTATTAACATCTATGTAGGTATTTATAGTTCACATCCGCTATACTGCACGATAGGCTGCACTAGTAACGAGTCGGCCGTACCTTTCCCAATAACCGTAGCAAGTAACGTTTGCGATTTAATTTTCTTTTCTATTTATCACAATTTTCAATCTAAATGATAGCGATTCAGAGAAATAAATTCTCTTTCTCTCCTCCTTCTCCTCCGTCTATAAGCATTTACACATGTGACCCATAATCTGGCATTTGGTAGCACAAGACGTTCTCTTTTCAGCAAAGTGTTATACTATGGTGTTAAAATTGACGTTTCGATATATAAAATACATATTTTCGGATATATTGGTGGGCATATTTGGGTTGACGAAATTGACACGGCTCACTTGGCGCCACGCGCTAACGCTTCTACAGCCGGTCTCATTACACCCAGCCCCTCGCTCCAGCCGTATGTGGTTATTGATCACCTATATTGGATATCTACCTACTACTACTACTAATAATATTTACAAACAATTGAAAACTTCGGAAAAT
>JAATLQ010035427.1:29057-91475 GCA_013421005.1 Heliconius erato x Heliconius himera
TGGTGTTAAAATTGACGTTTCGATATATAAAATACATATTTTCGGATATATTGGTGGGCATATTTGGGTTGACGAAATTGACACGGCTCACTTGGCGCCACGCGCTAACGCTTCTACAGCCGGTCTCATTACACCCAGCCCCTCGCTCCAGCCGTATGTGGTTATTGATCACCTATATTGGATATCTACCTACTACTACTACTAATAATATTTACAAACAATTGAAAACTTCGGAAAATGGAAGTGTCTTTATGGTAACAGAGTGTCTAGCACTCTAATACTAGGGTTCCCAGATTTAAATGCGGTCATCGTGGTACATTAAAAGCGTCTGATTACGCGATAGTTGCGAGTACGATCCCTAATTGAAGGAATGAATAAGTTTTATTTCTATGAAGAAAATAAATGTTTTTTTTTCGTGTCTTATATATTATATATAAAAAATAATTATATTTTAAATGTAATATTGCAAACATTATATGAAGTAGAGAGTAAAGTACATAAGTAAAAGGCTTGCTATTTTTTAAGAAGTTTCCTACGGCCAATATCTATGTAACAAGTCGAAATCTTAAAGCACTCCTTCTAAGTTAATCTAACAAGAAGGATTGAGTGCCAAATTTTATGACTTCGGTATACTACTTACTACTACTTTAGTTTTTCCAATATTTTTGTTGTCGTACATGTAAATATTTAACTACTTCTATGATATTTTAATAAATTATATATATTTTTTTATAAATAGGTCGTCGTGGCGCAGAGTCACAAGAGTGTGACTGTAACGACTAAGCGACGGTTGTGTATTCGATCCCCATACGAGGAAATTAATTATTTTATATTTTCATCTTTGCTTGGTAACGAGGCAACGCGCGGTGTTGAGTTTCGCCACTCAACAGGCAATACCCCTATAATTCGGCAGAAAGTATGGAGCGGAAGCGATTTCATAGGAACAGAGTCTTAACACTAGGGTTCTAGATTTCCCCTGTCTACCCCCCATGTGCGGAATAAAGCGTAAAGCTAAAATCAATTAAAAATCCCCATGTAAATAATTATAAGAAGATCGTAGCTTCTAATATCTAAACACATTTTCACTCGAATTAGCTATATATAATAATTAATAGTAGCTATTGTATGAGCAAAGTGATTGGTGAATGTTTCACTTGATTAAACCAATACAACACAAGACAACAAAGCAATATGTAATCCTTATAGTTTGCTATTGCCGATGCACAGGCGTCTTCGTTATGCCAACACTACTACTAGTGATGTGAACTGTAAACGTTGGAAGGATATTGCTCAGTGACTCGTCACATAGAAATAGATATTTCATATCTTAAATATATATATATACAGATAGATCATAAATGTGGAAATTTGAAATTATTTAAGTAAATAAATCAGCTTCAAGCTATATCCCGCATATAGCAGGATAAACAAAGTGGATTTAGTATTAAGACACTCCGTTCCCCACTTTCCGTCTAATTTTTCGAGGCGTTGCCTGTTGTGTGAATTCAGCGCTGGCCTTGAAGAAATGAAAATATTAATAAATAATAATGCATTCCCCCGAGTGTAAGATTGAACCCACGACCGTCGCGTTACAAACACATATTTGTGCCTCTGGGCCACGACGGCTTAAAAGTACAAAAAAACTTACCATTCTTATATTTCTCTATTGTACCTATATGTATCTATATTAAAACAAATGATAAACTAAATAATAAAATTTACAGAAATCAAGGTACTGCACAACAATTATAAAATTAATATGCTTTTGTGGACACGAAATTAATAATCAGTACAACACAAGAATTTTTTTTTAAATATTATTAACAATATATACATATATTAACAATATATTCTACATTTAACGTGGATGTACGGAGTACCTACATATATAACATAAGTTTAGAGAAATTTGGATAATGGTAATCGGCGAATTGGCTCAATAGGCACTCGAACTGGGTCGGAAGCAATTTAAAGTTTTTACTCCATAAATACGGCAAGTCGAAAATATTTGTACCAAAAAATATATCAGACAGAATCGTTTTTCAAGTGGACTCAGAAGCTAAATACTATATCAGCTTCACGCTGTATCCCGCACACAGCAGGGTAGGCAGAGGGAACCTAGTGTTAAGACACTCCGTTCCCCACTTTCTGCCGAATTCTGGAGGCAATGCGTGTTGAGTGGCAGAACTCAACGCCGCGCTTAACCTCGACACCAGAGCGAAGAAATGGAAATATAAATTTAAGTAAATATTTCATCTCCTCGGGTGGGGATCGAACTCACAACCAGTGGGTTTTACAGTGACACTTCGTGCCGCTGCGCCACGACTGGCCTCAATACAGTATAAATACTATATAGGTAAGTAATGTTTATTTATGAAATTGCTATTATTTTTACCTAGGGATTTTTGTTTTTGATTTTATGCATAATTTAATTAGTAGAATGGCTTCGCTCGTTAATTATATCACTTACTACAACCGATAAGATATTTTTTTTTTTCAAAATTTTGTTACAAACATAAAAAGAACAAACAAGGCGAAGGACCAACGGTTAATAAGTGAAACTTGCCCATACAACCTAAAAACCCAAAAAGAAATTGTTAACATTTTTTGCTAGTTCTGATTTTACTAAGTATAAGAAAATAAAAAATCTGTATGAAAATCTTTGAGCTTATATTTTATAAAATCGATCCAACTCTAAAATAATTTTGTAGTGTAATTAGAAACAAATTTTCAGCGAATAAAGATACTTCGTTAAAATAATTTCAACTAAGGCAAAGGCTGTGGAAATATTTTTTGTTTTAAATACTTTTTTAAAAGTCAACAAAGAGGGAAAAGGCGTTGTTAAAATTCTCTTTGAAGTCAGCAAATTTTTAAACGGGCACCTAACGAAATTGTTCCTTTAGTCTTCGTAAATGTGCGAGTTCTTTGCGCTATTTTTTATAGAAATGATTTGAAATGAAAAAAAAAAAGTGAGCGAAGAGTACCTTTGCCTACATTTTCAATTTAATTTAACAAAATAATTTAATGTACAGCTATGAAAATGTTGATAGTTTTAATATATTATATGAAAGAAATAACATTTTAAATATCATTTTATTGAGTTTTAGGGCCAGTTTCACCAGTTACGAATAAAATTTCAGATAATGTAATAATTAATGCTATCTCACATATAGAGAATGAAAATATAAAATAATTGTTTCTTATATTTTCAAAAATAAATTTCTCATTAATAAACGATAATAATAGATAACAACAATTCATACCATCTGTTATATTTTTAAATTACAAATAAATATTTTAAAATAAAATGCATATGTCAAATGTGTTGTATCTACTAGATATTGCTTTTCGAGACCCGTGAAACCAAAAATTATAGCTTATCTGGCAGATAAGGCTGTCCGGGACTTTATGAGCCAGTGGTAAAACTGGCCATTAATCTCTTAATATAATAAATTAAAATTATATATTAAGAAATACAATCTATTTTTAGTCTTACAAAACAGCGCTAGACTCATGTTATTACAACGATGAAGAACGCTACTCCAATTAAGAAAATTCTGTATTAATAATTAGGTCGTTTACGTCATACTTACGATGTTGAAATTCTTAAACAGAATTATATCATCATCTCGGCTAATTAGCATAAGATGTATGCGAATATGGAATAGCACCCATGCTGTATTTCCGTGAAAATGGTGCTGAATATTTACAGATTATACAGCAACCTAAATTACCTCGTCTTATAATTGCCTTGTTTTGACGTCTACCCTTTGAGAGGCGTTCGTTATTTCCGAGTTTAAAGATATTAATAACCTTCCCACTGGGTCCCCGCCTTGTCCCACAAGACGGCTCGTTGGTAGGTACTCAGTTTATATACCGTTTTTAGTTCATGTTTTTCCGCTAATACCCTTTCCGAGATGATAAGATGATGGCTTTACAAGCAAACAGTAATTACGTCCGTCCAATTACCGCTTGAAGACAGGATAACGAGTCATTGTAGCGAAGTTTTGTTTAAGAAATTAGAGCTCTCTCATTTTAATGGCCATCCTTATTTTGCTTGTTTATCGTCAACTTCTAGGCAATGGTTTTTTTTTTATATTTATAGAAAATTGGAATAATTTTCTTTCATTAGGTAATAATTAATTCAGAGGAGAAAAAATCGAACTCTTTCATATTTAAAGTCAACTGTGTAACATGTCTAAAGTGTAAGAAAAAAGATAGATTTGTCTTCCTATCTTTACGTAGCGCTTCATTATAGCCATTGTGCAATTTAAGGAAATATGGATTTAAAAAAAAAATGTAAATGAAGTATAATATGTGAAAACTAGTAAGTAAACATTTTTTTCGGCTTCACGCTGTATTCCGCATGTAA
The DNA here is from genome assembly GCA_013421005.1 of Heliconius erato x Heliconius himera. NCBI lineage: Eukaryota > Metazoa > Arthropoda > Insecta > Lepidoptera > Nymphalidae > Heliconius > Heliconius erato x Heliconius himera. Next base: position 33,430 of record JAATLQ010035427.1, read on the forward strand.
CAGGGTCGAGAGAGGGAGCCTAGTGTTAAGACACTCCGTAATCCGTTCCCCACTTTGTGCCGAATTCTGGGGGTATTACCTATTGGGTGGCGGAACTCAACGCCGCTGCCTCGACACTAGAGCGAAGAAAATAAGAATATAAAATATTTATTTCCCTTGAGTGGTAATCAAACCCACAACCTGTGGCTTTTGCAGTCACACACTGCGCCACGACTGGCCTCCTCAAATAATTTTGTAATATAAATAAACCAAAACATCTAAAATATAATATCGGCATTAGCTAAAGCAGCGTTCTACGTAGCAAAACCACGTCAGTCTACAATTACAGGCGCACTCTGTATACAGGATGCTCCGTCGAGTAATTTGTCATCCGAATATCAAATTACGCATAAAATGGCGGCAACACTCCGCTCCGGTACCGCGGGCTTTAAAATAAAATTGAATTCGCTGCCAGCGTGCAATACGTAGTTGCACCCACCGTTTGCTGTCAGCAATGCTGTGCTGGTAATTGGCAAGTAAATTTAGCGGAATCGTGTAATTAGTTTTGTGTACAACCGTTGACGCGGTGGCGATTTACCCGAGAAATTAATACGATACTATCTATCTAGCTATGTAGGGATAAGTTAATATTAAAGTATAGAAAGTCATACATTTGATAAATCAGGATTATGTTTTAGGCTTTCTGTTCGTATCTCGAAAGGTAAAAACGGAATCCTTGTAGTATCGCTTGGTTGTTCGTCTGTCTGTCTGTCAATATCGTTTATTTCAAGATCACGTAGAGGTATCAAGCAGAAATTAATCTGTGGCTTCTTTGAAACACGGAAAAAACTAAGGTTTTAGGTGTTAACGTAATCAAAAGATACGAGCATTTATGCATTGATTTTGCTACTGTCAACTTTTATAAGTTCCGTTTCCGTTGACCTACAATCCTGATATTGGTACGGAAGTCTCAATGGACAAGTCCGACTCACACTTAACCGGTTTTTTAATATAGTTTTCTTTATATTATATTTCTAATCCTAATACAGTACGCGCAAGTATCATTTCCTAAAGAATATGAAACTCCTGGAACTGGGTAAACGATATTTACTTAATGTTATGGGTTTCAATATCAATAAGGGTTCCTGTGAGCGAACTACACTTTCAACAAAATGATATTATGCATCAATTTATAGCTGACTTTATTCTGTATTATATAAAATGTAAAATTGCTAAAGTGGCTCGTTTAGATTGTTTTGGGAAATGTGTTTTTATATCTTTACAATATGTTTTAAGTTCATTTTAGATACATACGAGTATATATTTATTGTTTTATAGCGATGTTTAAAACTTACTAGAAAAAAATAAATATGTTACTTAAATTCTAAATACATCATACGACACATACATAACTACTAAACTTTAATTAATTTTCGAAACATACATACAAACACCAAACAAGCAACAAAAACAACACAGTTCACAGTACGAAATGGTAATAATAAGACGAACGAAAATTTAGATATGATATACGTACTTAGATTTAATGGTAATCGATTCACAAGCGGCACATGTCGAGGGGGAAGGTCTGTGCGTCGTCAGGGAAGTTCACTCAGGGCAATGGTTTTTCCGCGTTCACACAATGAAATGGCATAAGACGTAACGACATCTAATTAATAACCTCTATCATATCTCTATTGCTCGGCTTATGTGGGGAGCTTACTGTAAGAGGATTGCTTATAGAAGCATGATTTGTTCTAGGTCATTAGAGGGCGAATTTATTTGGTATTTACCTATTTAATTATATTCTATGACTGTTTAAGACTTTCTCGCATTCTGTGTTTAGTGAGAAAGTTATTTTGTCATTAATTGGTTTTGGTGTTCGGATATGAAAATTAAGATTGATTGTATTCCTCATAATATAATGTGGATTCTTGAAATATTTTAAGTATATATTTTTTGTTTTTGTATTGCTTTACGCTGTCGTATCACGCACAGCAGAGTAGGCAGCGGAAACCTGGGAACCTAGTGTTACTATACATTACTAAGATATTGTATATCTCCTTGCCAAGTTAGCAACACCATAAACAAACAAACGTATGGTCATACAATATTTGCGTAACAAAAGGCTGATAATTAGTGACACAGCGAAACATCACTCCACATCAATGTGCTTGACATGTCCCATGTTAATTGGATAGTATGGGACAATGGCAGGACGACTGATGCAACCCGAGCATGGCCCCGCGTCGCTATTATGACATATTGTTCACGATTCAAACCAAACCATTTTAACTATATAGTATGTATATGCATGGACGATATTCGTTGATAAATCTATAAGCGACTAACGGTCACTTTGTCAACGGGTGCAGCCATTTTGTTCTCGTTGGGAGTTGTTAACTGATTTCTCAATAGGGGAACTGTTGTTGTTTATTGATTGCAATCAGGGTTTGATTATTCGTTTTTTTTTAGGTTATGGTGGACGTAAATTAGATATTAGTAGTGGTCTCTATTATTTTTAAAAATATAATACATTAATATTTAGTTTAACTTTGATGTATTATTTATTAATAGTATGTACTTCTACGGATACTCCAACAGTACTATTTATAGATATAATACTCCCTTTGTTATTCAGGAAATTTAAAATGATCAATGTAAAATATGATATTTTAAAAATATTATCTCCCTTAAATTTATTAATAGTAGATTACATAACAGTGTGTATAATGTAATTTGCACTAAAGGGGCCATGTGACCAATTCGACCGCAAGACTTAATGGAGTGTCGCCATTAAACCGTTTTCCGTTAAAAGATTTAATTCGATAACTGTACATAGTCACACGCATTTTCAGGCTTTTAAAGCTAAAGCCCACGATAAAAGCAATTAAAACTTTAACAACATCAGCCCCTGCTCTTTCCGATGTCCTACCTCAATTTTGGCGTCCAGTTTACAGTGAAATTATAATATATTTTCTATGACCTCAATCATAATTCGTTCAGGTTGTCGTGGCTTAGGGGCACAAGGGTGGGTCTGTAACGCGACGCTTGTGGGTTCGATCCTCACTCGGAGGAATGAATTATTATTTAGACCGGTATTCGAAAATTCGACGGAAAGTGAGAAACGGAGTGTCTTAACACTAGGTCCCCCTGCCTACCCAGCTATGTGCGGAATACAGCGTGAAACTGATTTTTATTTTCAATCATAAATTCTTCTGAAAGCAATTATTATTATTCAAAATATAAATCTTGTAATTCTTTCATTTTCAAACAATATTTTTAGCAACATTGACAAATTATTTGTATAATTTGTCAGGAGTGGTTGTGCACAAGTCAAAGATAATTTATCTGTCTCAAGAGCTTTATTTATTACGCGTTCGCATCTTCGTTGAGCCCCTTAAAGTTGTTGGTTAATGGAGCTTCTTTGCGGCTGAGACGTCACTCACTTTGCAGGGAGAGGGCCGAGAGGGGAGAGTGGAGGGACTCGACATGTGGTCAGTTAGCGTTTTATTTTTTCCTCTTTTAGTTGACCGACAAGTTGATGGAATAGGAATGGTCTCTTCGGATATGTGTTATCGGTGTCTGTGTTCTTTCTTACTTTTTATTCGGAAAACTCTAGTAAATATTATTTCGGAAAACTACATAAACAGGCTTAGAGTACTAAAATGTTGTTTCATAAATAATGTCGAACTATGTAGTTATTTAGTTATATTCATCAACACTCAACTGAATAACATCTGACTATAAGCACGATGGTTGCGGGCGGCGCGGTGTTGAGTTCCAGCACCCAACACGCATTTTATTTAGTTGGGCAGAAAACAGAGAAAGCAGAAAATGAGGATCTGGGAAATGTCTACGGTGAAAATCTGGGCGTGGTTAGGTTCACTCTGCCTATCTTTTAAATTAGAAATAAATATATTTTTTATTTAAATATCAGTAAAAACAATACATGTATCACATTGAATGCTTGCGACTTAACAATAGTCTCCTAATTTAGGCAGAACTAACCAGCCTGAAACTAACTAACTAAGTTAAACGTTATCGACTATAAAATATGCTTCACAAAAGCCCAGTCAGACTTTTAAGCAAATAAAGGATCTCATTCTAGTGAGAGGCACCTCTGTTTAACCTTTGAATTTAATTAGTTCTGGAGTACACGAACAAACAATATTAGAGTAGTATTCCATGTGGGGATTAGGTGAGACGAAAGGGGGCAACTATGATTGATGATGGTATACGATTCGTTTCCACTTAACACATTATAAAGGGGTAGTTTTATTATCTACTGTTGTTTTGAAGTTAGACTAATGAGCGTAGTGACTCAACTAATTTGTTATCGTTGTTTTATTATTACACAACTTTCACTTTGGATATTATGGTTTTATGGTATGCAGCTGTTTCCCAATTAATAGATAACTTGTAAAAATTAAATTATGTTTAGTTTCTAACTTAGTAGGGCGGCAGAGAAAACACTCTGTATTCCATTTTCCTATTGACTTCATGACATGGCGGAACTCAACGCCGCGCTTTGCGTCGTTACCAAAGCGGGAGTAAAATATTTAATTTCCCCGTGAATCGAAACCACAAACGTTCCGTTTACAATCACACACTTGTGCTCCCGCGCCACGACGGCCTCATGTAAAAGAATGAAAACATATCATCAATAAACGTCGCGTTTACAGCGAGTTGATGTCCCACCGCGCCATGATGCACTCGAAGTCACTGAATTCTATGAATAAATTCATTGAACGTATCAAATCATTGTGAACTGTGTAAGTAAAATACCATAGATTGACAGTTTTTATTATCTGTGATTAATATTAGAAACCTAACTAAAACCAGATAACAAAACTATATAATTTATAACATTATAATTTTCTGAAGTGGTAATTGAAGACACAACCATCGGGCGCAATGAGAGTTATCAAAACGATCCACGATTCCTATGTAGTAAAATCAGCTTCACGCTGTATCCCGCACACAACACGCTAAGCAGAGGGAACCTCGTGTTAAGACACTCTCATTTTCCGCCGAATTCTGGCGCCTTGACATTAGAGCCAAGAAATGAAAATCTTCATTTAAGTAAATATTTCATTTCCTCGAGTGGGGATCGAATCCACACCCAGTCGCGTTTACAGTCATACGTTTGTTGCCTGTACCACAACTGGTCTCAAATATAGTAGTTATATTACATTGACATCAGTGTATGTTAAGTACAAGACTTCTGAATTGAGATGAATTTACAAAATGTCACTCACATTTAATAACGACCACTAGAAGTCAAATTACTAGCAATTTTATTTTATAAAAATATGATGTAAAAAAGAAATCAAAATATTTACAACAATTATAAAGCTGCAGTGAAAAAAAATATGAAAGATATTATTAATCTAACAGATCCCCAGAGAAGTATCAAATCACGATCTTTTAAGATATTATTTACAACAAAAGTCCGACGCTGTCCTGTCTCACTTTCTACGGTCAAAGCGGTATTTGCATTTAGATAGCAAACCAATACCGCTCAAATAACTTCATCTACTAAAAGAAATAACATAAAATGAGATTTTAAGGTTAGATCATGCATTATTTAGGTTCAATTTGAAAGCTAACGCGATGGGCAAGGGTCGTCTCGAAACGTGAGCAGGCAAAATTGTGACCGCACAGGGCTCTATCCTATAAGGTATTAATGACCTTTGGTGCTTCAGTCCAGGCCCATGCACGATATGAAAAGCTTATTAATAATTGGTGTGTATCCCTTAATGTGTTTACTCACAACTATTAAGATAAAATATATAAATTGTTTACAATTTTGTATGGAAAGGTAGTAAAAATGTAATTAAGTATCGTAGATAGAAAACAGATAGTAACGCTAAATAAATTGGTAGTAAAGTTGGAATTAATTTAGAGTGGTTACTACAAATAAAAACTACTACAAATTTTAATACGCCACGGTTTTAAAATATTTGTAGTTGTTTCACTTTATATATTTAATTATATCAGCTTCACGCTGTATCCCGCATACAGCAGGATAGACAGAGGGAACCTCATGTTAAAATACTCTGTTCCCCCACTTTCTGTCGAATTTTTTCAAGCTCTGCGTGTTGAGTGGCGTAACTCATCACCGGGCTTTTGCCATGGTGTCAGAGCGAAGAAATGAAAATGTTAAGAAATAATAATTCCTTCTTTCGAGTGGGGATTGAACCCACAGCCGTCGCGTTACAGGCACATCTTTGTTAGTATTTTTATGTAGAACTATTAAAACAATATATTTTTTAATTAGTGCGATACATATTTCAAGTACCAATTCCTAATTTAGAATTTCAAAGCTCCTGTTTTATTCATATGTGAAAGAACTCCGAAAAGCCGTTGATTTTTTGGATACATATCCCTTATTCAACAAAAGCGGATGCATTCTCTAAAATTTTCAGCATAGCTAATTTCAAAATTGCATTTCAGTTTTTTGCTGAGCAAAAAGTAGATAAGGGGTTTAGGCGGTAAATAGATTCAGTAGAGCATTTCCATGTCTCGACGCGCGGCGGGCAGTGTAGAGCGCAGGAGTACGGCCGGTGCTCGTACACTGCACACTACTCGAATATATTAAATTAGTGGTAGGCTTGTATAGTATTATTAATTCTATTAAGTCATATTTGACGGGAAACACTGGTTAAGGTCTCCTAGTACTCTAAGTTTCTAAAAGGATTTTAGTTTAAAAATATTACTATGTTCTCTCTACATGCCCCATAATATTTAGGAATTGCTCAAATACAATATTTTTTTTTACTAAGAAATATTAAAGATTTTTTATTCAATATACAATGAGAATGAAGAAATATATAGGATGAGAAAACCATTTTTTTATTTATTTACAAAATAGAAAACGTTAAACTAAATGTATTATGGCACGTTAAACCAATAGAACGATATAAATGTTTAGTGATTGACAATTGCCCATAAATATCTATCTATCTAGCTTTTGTTATTTTTCAGTTCTAAAAACAGATTTATTAAGCTAAATTAATTGTATGAAACACTTTGGGGACTTGAAAATGGATAGTATAATTTTATAAAATTGTTAGGTGCTATTTTCACAAATATAATTGAAAATATATTCTACTATACTATATAATATACTAAAACGATGTACATAGCTGAATAATGACTTGTTTAAATCTTCTTTCATTCAAAACATTTATTATACTTTACATATATTTTCTGAGGCAAGTCGTCTCACAAAATGCTAGGTTCCCTCTGCCTACCCTGCTATGAACGATATACAGCGTGCAGCTAATTATTTTTTTATATATATATATTTTGCTTATTTCTAGTATACTATTCTCAATCGGATCTTCCGACCATACCAAAGAACGGGACAGACCGTGAGCGGTTGGTATTATTATTTTATTCTTCTCTCTATGATTTAAAAATAATAATAATCATTTTAAATTATAAAATATCTCTTATGAAATACACAAAATCGTCTGACTACATGCAGTTGGTGTGCAGTGTAAGCGTACCTGGCACGGGCTACGTACGTTAATTACATAAAATTGTGACGTCACTAGAGAGGATCGCTGCCTAAGGTGAAGTTACTCGGATGTATTCCAAAATTCACCGTTGTTCATTATATGATAGAAATTACTTTAAAATGAGTGATCAAAACAGTGAAAACAAAACTTTTTACTTTAATTAAGTATCAATCAAGTAAAAATTAGTCATGTTATATTCATATGCAGGTCACTTGAGGCCAGTCATGGTGCAGTGACACAAAGTGTGACTGGAAACGCCATTGAGGGTCGATTCGATCCCCACTCGAGGCTTTGAAATATTTACCTAAATTTATATTTCTATTTCTTTGCTCTGTTGTCCAGGCAAAGCGGGGCATTGAGTTCCGATACTTAACACGCAATGCTTCCAAAATTCAGCGGAAAGTGGGAAATGGAGTGTCTCTTAACACTAGGTTACCTCTGCCTACCCTGCTAGGATACAGCGTGAAGCTGATTTGATTTAGGTCACTTGCACTTTTTAAGTATTTAAAATAAGGAACCATATAGGGCCAAATCATTACACAATTTAGTAACTTGCAAAGCAAATATGAGAGGGTTTCAGCAGTCTTAAAGTGAAGTCCTATCTACTCTATGTGTACGTAAAATTCAAACTTCTACTTCAAATAAGGAGATATTTTACGAAAGAATAATACAAAGTACAAAAGAGATTGTAAATAACTATCTACATAAGATTCCAGCAAGAGCATATAAAGAGCCATTTGAGTTTAGGAAGAGATGCGGTCATATTAACTTAAATAAAAAATGAATCAATTAACAACAACTTTGAAGTCGTTCAAATTTATTTATATAGGAATTGGTCATAATTGATTCCTTTACTATAATCGAAAATAATAACTTACTAAGTTATTATTTTTTATGAAAAAAGATAAAGCAAACGAGCGTACAGATCACCTGATGGTAAGTGATTACCGCCGCCCACGACCCCGTGCAACACCAGAGGAGCTACTAGTGCGTTGCCGGCCGACAAGGTGGAGATAGACGCGCTTTTTGAAGGTATCCAGGTCGTAACGAAATGCTGCCGAAGGTAGGCACATATTCAGATGGTGTGGATGGTCTTGAGCTTGTGGCGAAATTATTGCTGTTTTAATTTTGAAACAAAAGCTAGTTTTTAATAAACCCAAATTAATTATAATAGTTTATTAATTTTTATTTTTAGCTTTATGCTGTATCCCACACAAAGCAGGGTAGGCAGCGGGAATATGAGAACCTCCGTAGACACTTCATTCCCGTTAAGGCACTTCTGTACCCCACTTTCTGCTGGATTGTTAAGGCATTATATTTTGAGCGGCGGAACTCAACGTCGCACGTTGCCACGTTACCAGAATGTGGCAATTAAAATATCAAATATTTAATTTCCTCGAATGGGAATCGAACTGATAACCTGCGGCATTGACAGTAATACACTTATGCCATTGCTCCACGACTGACCTCATATTAATATGTTATTGTCATTTTTATGTTAAAGATATGAAATACCATCTGTTTAAGATTTAGCATTACATTAGTATTGCGACAGAAACAGGATTTTCAAATATCAATTCAGCAAACGAGAATAAATAACCGAGATTAGATTATTGCCGATACAGATTTATTTCACTTCATAACAAATCTGTTTTATTAAAGCTGTCGATATTTTATCTTTTTAATTCCCTATCATTCTCTTTATAAATGTGACAATTGGCTAAGAGGGGCCATATTTTTAATATTTTTTGCTTTATTTAGTAAATCTATACATATAACAAAATTCAAACTGATCGCTGTCTGTGCGTGGATGAAATTTGAGAAAATCTATTATTGGAAGTATTCATCAACGTAATAGAACCCAAAACAGTGTATTTTAATTGTTTGCCAGTTTGTTTGTACTTTATTCTTGGAAACGCTTAAATGATTTAAATGCAGTTTTCACTATTTTATTTTTGCAAAGAAAAAGCTTTACTTATATATCAGAACTATTCTGTTCGATCAAATTCCAACAAAATAACTGTTTTGAATTGGCTTTAGTTTTATTGTAGATATAGATGATAATGATAATCATTATTATTTTGGATTATATTGGAACAAGGAAGTAATTCAGCAGGCGACGCCGCGTGAGTATCGTTGATATATCAATTAAACATTATTCATGTGGAAACTGGTAACGTTCTTACATTGGGCAAGTAAATATGTAGATCTGTTTACAGATAATTACGTTTTTTTGACTTTCGGCGAATTAGTTGTGGAATGGAATCCTGCATCTGGTCTTATGAGACGAGAGAAACACAATATTGTGTATACAAATATTTCTACAATTAATTTATGTATATTTTTATTATTGGTATTGTCAATATAGAACAGAAACAATTATGAATTACTCAAAAAATATATTTTTTTCACAATAATCAGAAATATTATAGATTCGATCTCCATTCTCTCCAACTTCATTTAATCCAGAGGGATGATTTTTCTTATACAATATAGTCTTGAGTTCTGCTATACGGCACCCATGAAAACGGGTAAAAACTCAAGAACCTAAATTATCTAAGGCTATTCTGCTGTGCGGGAAACACCATGAAAGTGAAAAAAAAATCATTCGATAATTACAAAGACATTTGACAATACCTATATGTATCGTTGCGAAAAATTATTCTATAATTACAAAAGTCTTTGATAATATCTGTTTCGGTTACAACATCTCAAAACATGATTATACAGAGTAAAATTACACAGAACTACTCAAAACCTTATAGATAGATATTTAATTAGATAAAGTGCTAATTGGCTCTCCTTTTGTAACTAGATAAAAATTAAAAATGTAAATGAAAGAACATTCTCGTTACTAAGTTTAAAGTATTTTCTCACGAATAAGTTTAAATTAATGTAGAGCGTCACAGCACTTCTGCAGCACACAGCCGGAGAGGAGGGACGTCAATTTTTTATTAGCCTCGAGATGCCCTTTTCAATGTATGAAAATTATAACGTAGAAAATTAATAAATACTAGATTCAGATGAAAATTGGGAACAAAGTACTATACATTTTTGTCTAAAATAAGAGTGAGTGTATATTCATGTTCAATATCTTAGGTTATTTCATAATATTTATGTATTTTTTTTATGTAAATAAATAAAATAAATAAATCAGCTTCACGCTGTATCCCGCACACAGCAGGGTAGGCAGAGGGAACCTAGTGTTTAGACACTCCGTTTCCCACTTTCAGCCGAATTCTGGAGGCATTGCGTGTTGAGCGGCAGAACTCAACGCTGCGCTTAACCTCGAAGAAATATATATATTTTCATATAAATTTAAATAAATATTTCATCTCCTCGAGTGGGGATCGCACCCACAACCAGTCGGTTTTACAGTCACACTTCGTGCCGCTGCGCCACGAATGGCCTTTTATATACATCAGGCAAACACCTCTGTATTTCTTTATTTTCGAGGATTTCATTTGTATAACATTGTATAACACAATTATGGTTCGGTGATACTTACAATTAATTTCTACATATTATGTGCGAAGCATTAGAAACCCTACGTATTTGAAGAAGTTTATACGTATGTATTGGAAGGCTTTCTATTTGCATTTAATTAAAGACCACACTGGCTGTTTTATTCCACTTGACACATCAAATTTTGTCGCACCGAGTGGTTCTTGCGGGTTCCTATTCAATGGGTTCGGTCGGAATGCGGAACATTCACCATCCTTTTGATGAGAACTAAGATTAATTTCGGAGGGCTTCAAAGCTCAAAGGAAATTTTAGAATGTAAGTGCATTAATAAAGGTTTTTTTTAGAGTCCCGATAAGCACTCTTTTATCGTAAGAAATGTCTTTATTAAATTTATGGGCTTTTAGGTGCACATTTGGTGGCTTTATTGCTCGAGTCACTGCTAAATTTTAAGCTTTTACATAGCCTTTTGAACTTTGCTAAAAGGTTTTAAAATTGCATTGACACGTTGTGCCGAAACTATTATTTAGAGGATTCAATTGGATTTTAAAATAATAGAGACTATTTGTTTAAGCATAAAACCGATTTGAAAATGTTAAAAATATTTATTTTAAAAGTGTTATGTAGTTTCTTAGAAATTGAGTCTTGTATTCTAGTTTTTATCATAATATAGCATTCACTAAACTAGAATCAATTTAAAGTGACCTAAATTGATTGTAATGAAACTTATTGGTATGATAGTCCTAATATCTGAAGTTATAACCGAAAGTTCTCGAGTTGCCCTATTTCCACTTTCCTCTGATTAAAAATTATAATCTTCCAAGCTTAAATAAAAAATAATAGTAAATTTCTGTATACAAATCTGAACACTTTTATAATAATATAAATTTAAAACTATTTATTTTAGAGAAAAAAGAGACATACCTGTGGCTGGAGCTAGAATGGCCCGTTGTAGAGCTGGAAATGGGAGAGCGTGCAGGATATGTACCAGTGCCGTGTCCTTCAGACATCGCGAATTCTATAACAAACACATTTTATTAGGGTTGTTAATTAAAAATAAATAAATCAGCTTCAAGTTGTTTCCCGCATATAGCAGGGTAGGCAGAGGAAATCGTGTGTTAAAACACTCCGTTTCCCACTTTCTGCCGAGTTCTGGAGGTATTGCGTGTTGAGTGGCGGAACTAAACGCCGCGCTTTGCCTCGACACCAGAACGAAAAAATTAAAATGTAAATAAATATTTCACTTCCTCGAGTGGGATCGACCCCAAAACCAGTCGATTTTACAGTCACACTTTGTGCCCCTGCGCCACTACTGGCCTCAAAAGAAAAGAGTTATAGCATATTGATAATATATAAATATACGCAGTGCTAGTAGATATGATTTATATAAGGTTGCACAATCTTAATTTATACTATCACAATATACTGAAACTAGTAGTTGAGGCCGGTCGGGGCGCAGGAGCACATAGTCTAACTTTAAGCGCAACAGGTTATAGGTTCATTCCCACTCGAGGAAATGAAATATTTAATATTTCCATTTTCCTCGCTCTGGTGTCGAGGTAAAGCGCGGTGTTGAATTCCGCCACTCAACAGGCAATGCCTAAAGAATTTGTCGGATAATGGAAAACGGAGTGTCTTAACACTAGGTTCCCTCGGCCAAAAAAAAAAAAATATACTGAATTACAAATTTGTTGAGTTTTGAAAAAAGCAAGTACAACAACTGTACACGAATATAATAACACAGTAAAAATATTGTATTGTTAAGAAAAGCCCATATAAATCATACATAGATACGAAATCCGATTACATCTGCTCTCGACGAAGCGAGGCCGATCTCCTTTTCATCTTTGCGTCTTCATGTTATGCTTTCTAATCTATCTTTGTTTGAAAATTCCCTTGTGCATTGTAAACTAACGACTTAATACATCGGATTGACATGATCTTACTATGTTCCTTACTCATAAACAAGAGAACTTTTAAGTGATATAGATATTTTTGGGTGAAATAAAAATATATCGTTGTTGTTATTCACTAGAGGACGTACTGGACTGATATTGAGTAAGGGACTCGTTTTAGTCTTTATAATTTCTAACGAAATTGCTACAGAGCACTCATTAAATTGTATTAATAAACATTCAATTGTTATTTAATTTTTTTCAAGTATATAATATTTAGATATATTTGTCAATTTTACTATTCCTAATAATATTATAAATGTGAAAGATTGTGAGGATGAATGTTTATTTCACGTTCACACAAAAAAATACTAAGGGGATTTGGATAAAACTTTACAGTAATGTAGCATATACATCAGAATAATACGAAGGCTATTATTTATGTAAAGATTTTGTATGATTTGATCATAAATTTAAAAAATTAAATCAGCTTCACGCTGTATCCCGCACACAGCAGGGTAGGCAGAGGGAACCTAGTGTTAAGACACTCCGTTCCCCACTTTTTGCCGAGTTCAGGAGGCATTGCGTGTTGAGTGGCGGAACTCAACGCCGTGCTTTGCCTCGACACCAGAGCGAAGAAATGAAAATATAAATATAAACAAATATTTCACTTCAAGGGGGAATCGAACCCACAACCTGACGATTTCACAGTCACACTTTGTGCCCCTGCGCCACGACTGGCCTCATGATTTGATTATAATACAACAATATCTACACATAAGTATACTAAGTTACAGTAATAATTCTCACAGTTAAAAGTGAAAGTAAAGTAGAGCCTCAGTACATATTTTCGTAGATATTTCCAAAGGTGAGGTGAGATAAGGGCGTACGACGGACGGGGACCATCAATCCTTCTGTCACGATATCGACAGCGCATTTGTATAGTCTAACCATTTTTGTCTCAGTATTTCCTCGCCTCTGGTATATCTGTGTCGCGCGTCCGGCGTGTCCGGCGCCGCCGATCAATCCATCTAGTGTGGTCTTTGAGCATGATAGATGTTCGGCCTCTCTTTTCACTGCTTTCGCTAACAATATACTATTATATTGATTTTACTTTGTCTAAAACATTATTATAGAGGCCAGTCGTGGCGCAGCGGCACGAGGTGTGACTGTAAAACCGCCTGGTTGTGGGTTCAATCCCCACTCGAGGAGATGAAATATTTACTTAAATTTATATTTCCATTTCTTCGCTCTGGTGTCGAGGTTAAGCGCGGCGTTGAGTTCTGCCTCTCAACACGCAATGCCTCCAGAATTCGGCAGAAAGTGGGGAACGGAGTGACTTAACACTAGGTTCCCTCTGCCTACCCTGCTGAATGCGGGATACAGCGTGAAGCTGATTATTAATTATAACATTATAATTTTAGGTATTATTTGGTTGATTTGAAAACAATTCATTTAGTGTTTATATTTTTGTAGATGGTACTGTTATGTTAACTGTAAATTAAATAAAAAATATGCCTAAAGATAAATTTGAATTGTTTTTAACAATTTACTAGCAATTAATTAACAATTAACAAGTTTTATTATCTTCATCGACCATTTAACAATTTCAAGCCAAAGTTCCTGAGATTAGTACTATCGTGCCAATTTCAGGATTGTAGGTTAAAGGGAAGCAGATAAAAAGTTTAAATAAAGTACGTTTGCGGATATATGGACTCACTTTGTATGATATTACCTACAAATATAGGGTTGTAATTTTTTTTTCTGTGAAATACCTATAAATTTTCAGTTTTTGATTTCTTTATTTGTAAATTTAAACAGTGATAAACAATTTACTCACAGCAAAATAAATATTAACAATAACGTTGCCGAATCAATGCCTTATTCAAACAGCCTTATTACTACAGCTCTCATTTAATGCATTCAAATATAACGTAAAATAGGTCTACGATAAGTACTCTTGACTTAACTTGATTTTTTTCCGTGCTTTAAAGGACATTAGACCTGAATATTTGATATTAATTTCAGCCTAATGACTGGTATTAGCCACTGTGTTGTTTAATACTGATCAAAGTCTTGTATTTTAATATTAATTTTGCCAAATTCGTTGAATTTATTGACTCAATACATGTAGTTCTATTAGAATAATAGTTTAGGTTTAATAGTCGAAATATTGATTAATATCAGATTTGCGACGTTTATTCCTAAGTGATTAGTAATAGACATTCCTACTATACAGGGTGGAAGTGTCAGCACCACATTAAATGAAACCACAGTTTTAACTACTCTATAAAAGCCTAATATAATTCAGAAAAAAATAAATTCCCAAAAATGAAAAAGTTTTTTTTTCAAACATAATAAATAATAAAATTGTCATTTTAAAACAAAACGCCATTTGTAAGGATGACGCACGCACACATAAACCTATCAAAAGGAACACCGCCGCACACGCCTTATTTCGAAATCGAGTCGTATGTATTGACGATAAAGTTCAAAGTTGTTTAACCTTGAGTAGTATTTTTGTAGTAGTAAGTGTTTATGTTATTGGGATCTATACGTAATCGCGTCACACGAAATACAGGTATGGATAAAAATCGTGAAATGAAAAAAAAATCCTACGTCCAAACTGTTGAGGCATCTTGATTAATTTTTTTAGGTATAGGTTTGAAATATTTTACCCTATATGCTGTTTCCGTAAATGGAGCGCTGCCTCTTCCACCCTGTATACATGACATGCTTGTGCCCATCTCAATTATCTCTATATATAATAAGACAGTAAAAATATTTTGTCTGTACATTTAGTAATTTTGACTGAAATGGATAGAGGGACACTTAAAAAGAATAATAGAAAGCAAAAAGTTTTTTTTTAATTTCTTGTCTGTCTGTCTGTCTGTCGACATATTTTTGTCCACATTTTTTTCTGATAGTACTGAACCGATTTATTTGAAAATTCACCAATCACCAGTTGCTTTGTTTTAACTCAACTTAACTACTAAAGTTTAGTTCATCAAAATCGGTTCATTAAAAAAAAAGTTATCGTCATTTGAAAGAAGTCGTAATTAATTCAACATTAATTCAACGTAATTAATTCTTTGACGATAATGTCGTAAAAATCATATTAGAAGTCATTATAGTTGTCAATCAATTCTGTCATTATCAATAATCATGTATTTTAAGCGGGCGAAGCCGTGGGCGAGCCGCTAGTCTGTAATATGTATTATTTTGTAATGTATTATACATACATATTGTGTGTGTAATTTGCCTTATTTTTATATGTATCTCCAATGAAATACATACAATTAAGTTGATAATTATACTTAGGATATTCATGCTTTTATGCAGAAAAAATAAAAATATGTTTACTAAAGAGTACTCTCTCGTAACTTAATAATAGATTTAAAACAATATTGGTAAAATGATTGGAGCTGAATG
This sequence comes from Heliconius erato x Heliconius himera, assembly GCA_013421005.1. Classification (NCBI taxonomy): domain Eukaryota; kingdom Metazoa; phylum Arthropoda; class Insecta; order Lepidoptera; family Nymphalidae; genus Heliconius; species Heliconius erato x Heliconius himera. The sequence continues at coordinate 49,727 of JAATLQ010035427.1, forward strand.
CATATAATTAAAAATACAGCCATATTACGATGCAAAATATTAAATAAATTAATGAATGCAGACATAAGTAAGAGGAAGTCATTTTTAATTTTGTTCTTTATGACGTTTAAAACATTAAACAATTTTTTATCATTTACAATAGATTACCCTCCGCTCGATCTAATTATAGATAATTATATATACATTACATTTCACGATAACATGGTTCAAAGTTGCTTAAACCCAATACCGTTCTGACATCTGTTATTATAGATATGTTTTAATTTTTGATAAATGTTCTAGTTCAGAGGACGCGATGAGGTGATTCGAACTTGGCTCCCCTTGATATACTGGCGCACGTCGAAAATTGTATAAAATATAACTTCCCGAATACCGTTTTGTTTATCATCTTGCAAATGTATTACGTAGGTCTTCCGGCTTGTATAATATGTAAATACACGGCTGAAGCGGAAGAAATGAAAACAAATCTGCCGGGTCCTCGTTATACGTTACTGACGCGATGTTTATTTAAAGCTTATATATACATATATATTTTGATAGATTGTTAATTGATTTTTTAATTTTTATTGTTTCATTGTTCTAGTGTAGAAGATAAAATCAAAATTATTATACATTGTACTCTCATATAATATTTGATATGAATGTTTGTTTTTTTCAGCTTCTCGCTGTCTCTCGTACACAGCATGGGTAGGCAGACGGAATCTAGTGTTAAATCATTCCGTTCTCCATTTTCCACTGAATTCTGGAGGTATTGTGTATTGAGTGATGATGAGCGTTGCCTTGGCTTAACAGGGAAAATGATAAATATTTGATTTTCTCCAGTTGGAATCGAAATAATAACCTGTCGCTTTTACAAGTCGCACCATGACTGGCCTCAAACCTTAATTTTTAAATGTTAAATGTACAATTTAAGATTTTCAAATTTAGAATAGAATTATGAGTAAAATGTAAAATTTACAACCGACTCTGAGGTAAAGATTTGAATAGATCTTATTAATAAAGCAGGTCAATTAAATTATATCGAAGATTTGAATACTGTCTTACCATAAACGAAATTAGCACAAGGGCTGTAATCTAACTTCAAAGGAAAGGATTTTAATAAATATATATTTTATAATAACTGCAATAACAGTTTCTTTAATGTGAATTATTAAGTTTTCGAGTTAATAAGAAATTATTAACTCGAAATATAAGTATTAAGAATTTAGACTAAGCGACTGGTTGTGGGTTCAATCCCCACTGGAGCAAATTAAATATTTATTTATTTTATTTCATTTACAGTTCCGCCACTCAACAGGAAATGTCTCCATAATAATATAAATGGGGAACGGAGTGTCTTAACACTAGGTTCCCTCTGCCTTTCGTGCTGTGTGCGGAATACAGCGTGAAGCTGATTTAATTTAATTAAATATATATTGTTTTTGTATTCTCAATATATTTATTACAACCTAATATACATATAATATAATTGTAGGTATGATGTTGTATTCAGCACTATAAAATTACTCATAGAAAAGCAATTTAACAGTACTTTAATTCATATCTTCGGGAAGTTGTGTCATCGAGAGAAAATGAAAATTGATCGTCCCTAACTAAGATAAGTTTGGAAAGTTATGATGGAATGAGAGTGCTTCCGTTGAGCAAAAATATACGTCACCGATTTAGTTTCGAAGTAACTAATTATTGTTTAAAGAAGAAAAGGTAACCGGGTTCATTTATCAAGTCCTCGTTGTATTTCCAGCAGTGTCAAGTTCAGAAGTTTGGTTGTACAAAATAATTAAAGGCTGGTACCTAATTTATACAGATGTTAAAACATATGCTATCTTTGTTTGATCTAAGCTGATCAAATAAATATATATAGAAATATATATTTATTTGATCAGCTTCACGCTGTATCCCGCACACAGCAGGGTAGGCAGAGGGAACCTAGTGTTGAGACACTCCGTTCCACACTTTCTGCCGAATCCTGGAGGCATTGCGTGTTGAGTGGTAGAGCTCAACGCCGCGCTTAGCCTGACACCAGAGCGAAGAAATAAAAATATAAATTTAAGTAAATCTTTCATTTCCTCGAGTGGGAATCGAACCAACAACCAGTCGGTTTTACAGTCACACTTCGTGCCGCTGCGCCACGACTGGCCTCATATATATTTATTCTTACTTTTAATACACGAAGAACATAGCTGCTTATGTTTCGTACTCGTTCGTAGCTTCGCGCTATATTCCGCTTATAGCATGATAGACAAAGGGAACCTATTGTTAAGACACTCCGTTCCCCATTTTCTGTCGGATGATGCATTCATGTTGAGTGGCAGGACTCAACACCGCAATTATACCGTTATAAAATATTTAACAATTTCCAAACATATAATAGAATTTTAAATTTACATCACGTAAAATGTGTAATAGACCATAATAATTGGATTTTATAATATTAGACGTCAGGTCTCATAAACAAATTAAGGTCGGGTGGATGATTAATATCGGTTCAAGGTAGAAATTATCTGATTAATTTTATATATTTTAAATGTGCTGATTAAATCCAGCAAAAAATAAGGATTTCATATTTCATTTTAATAATCACGTTGAAAATTGCCAAGTACATTTGCCAAACTTGTAAAAACTAAAAGTAATTTAGCTAAAATTGGATTTTTCATAGAGACGAGTCGCGGCGTAGGAGCACAAGCGTGTAACTGTAAACGCAAAGAGTTTTAGGTTTGATTCCCACTCGAGGAAATGAAATATTTATTTCGAAAAATGGAGAGCAGAGTGTTTTAACATTAGGCTTCCTCTGCCTACTGATGTCTGCAGGATACAACGTGAAGCTATACAATGTATTTATAATTCATTTCCTACCACCAATACTAACAGCATACAATTCTGAAATTTATACGAAACCCTCGAATCCGACTCGCTCTTAATTTTTTGATAATTTTGAAAACAACGCATTTAATCTGTACACTAAATGCTTAAAATGATTTCTGTACTGTCTCTTGAAGTACTAAAGTCGATGATGTCAGAATAATTCTGTTTATTTCGACTAAATTACTTGATCTTGTTTACGGCCCTTTGAAAATTGTGTAGACTTTTCATAAAGTTTGTTTGTAATTTATTGTTTACGGCCACTCTTCTATTTATTTACTGTAAGAGAACTATGCAAAATATTTTTGTTACATTCAATTAAGAAGAATGTTTTTGAACCAAAGGTAAAATTATATAATACAATAAATTAATTAATTTAGTTAATTAAGTACATATATTGGAATAAAAATTTTTTATAACACGTTTAGAATTTTAAAGTTACATAAATAAGTTTCACGCTGTATCCCGCACACTGCAGGGTAGGCAGAGGGAACCTAGTGTTAAGACACTACGTTCCCCACTTTTTGCCGAATTCTGGAGGCATTGCGTGTTGAGTGGCAAAACTCAACCCCGCGCTTGTCCTCGACACCAGAGCGAAGAAATGGAAATATAAATTTAAGTAAATATTTCATCTCCTCGAGTAGCGATTGAACCCACAACCAGTCGGTTTTACAGTCACACTTTGTGCCCCTGCGCCACTGGCCTCAAATGTTAAAGTTACATAAATTTTGTTTTTCGGTTAAATAATATTTTACATCTTCAGTACCTACACTTAGCATATACATACATTTTATGTAATATAATCAACTTACAGAGTACGTTCTTGATTTAATTCCAATTTAAATTATTAATTTATGTATCGAGAACATTGCAAAGATATGTACGCGGTCTCTACGATATCTCTAATCATAAGTTGAGTGACAAAGATATTTTAACTGAGAATTTAATATCAACTAAAATGAAGGTTATTCCCCCAAAACTTTCCAACAGTTGCTAATAATGAAACTTGTGGTTAATAGGGTGGGGTAGAACACCGAGCTTGGGTAAATTTTCAAGACAATTCAATAGGAAAATCGGCCTTTGTTAAAATTGTATTCTATGATAATTTTTTTAATCATTATTGATCAAATCAAATGATGTAAAACTTAAAAAAATAATTATAATGTAAAATTATTTTTTTACTTAACACAGAGTATCTTATCTTTATCAATACGTAACAAAAAGAAAAAAAAATGTTACGAAAAAAAATACGAAGCGTACATTAGCATCAGTACAGCGCACAGTAGGCTGTATAATATCAAAACAGCTTATTATTAAAAATCGTCATTATTCTTACAGATTATAATCAGCAATAAATATTTAACGCGCCTATAACGTTTGTATCAATAGAGGTGAGTGATAAAATGTAAGACTGCAGGATTTATAGATACATACATACCTACAATACACTTTTAGAGTACATTTCAGTGCCACGTCTAGCATATCGAATCTTTACGACAACATTAAACATATTTTTATGAGGACACCGCAGTGTTGTATATTATTAGATGTGGGGAGTTTGCGACACTACCTTCCCATTGGTCAGTTACTCCCGATGGGAATCTTCATCAAAATTGACAATGTGTGGCTAATAATAAAATATTAACGGTGCTATACTGTGACACGCCCGCGTCCAATGAAATCACGATAATGCGAGTATTACATAAAATGATATGCGTTTTTACGTTTAAATTTTAGTATCCAATTTTCGCGAGCTTTTATTCATATATTGTTAATCTATAAAAGTTTAAATGTTTTAGTATCTAGTCCAGTAGAGGGCAGTCGCAGCGCAGGGGCACAAAAGTTAAATGTAAGCTCGACAGGTTGTGGGTTCGATTCGTACTCGAGGATACGAATTGTTTAATATTTTTATTCCTTCGCTCTCGTGTTGAGTTAATACGCAGCGTTAAGTTCCACCACTCACCACACAATGCCTCCAGAATTCGGCGGAAAGTGGGGAGCGGAGTGTCCCACACTAGGCTCCCTTAGTCTACTTAGTCTACCCTGCTTCACGCCGGATATAGAGTGAAACTAAAAAAAAATATCATGTAGCACATGTAGCACATGAAGCACATGCCTCGATTTGTAATCAAATTTCTGTTTGGAAAAATATTTTTTTATATATATATACTATACAACCTAATATTTCTTTTTCCTTTGATAGAATCAGCATTCTAAATTAATCAGTTGATTTCAATATTCATAGCATATTCTGTTTTCAATATGTAAAGCCATATCGGTTACACGGCTAAATTAAAAAGGGAGGCATCGCTAAATTGCTTCTCTCCAAACAAAACATTGGAAGAAGCTGATAGAATGCCACGTTGATTTACCAAATTACCGCGTAATTGAACCGAATTTCTGATTGAAGCTCATGTAATGAAAGCAGATAAAGGGAAGTGTGGAGGACGGGGGGCTTATTCAATTTGGCCGCGTGCTCGCTCTGACACTGACTTAAGTAGATAGTTAAGATTTAGCCGAGAAAATGTGTACTCAGAAAGTAGTCTCGCCTCAAGAATTGGCCGCTTAAGTACGTTCTGAAACTTGCCAGCCATTAGTTACTTCTCAGAACACATTATAGTTCAACTTTTGTTCTGCACACGAAAAACAAATAGCAACTGGGCAGGTGTTATCAAAATAGCTTTGTTTGTTACTTACGGGTGTGGGTAGTGTTCGCAAAATAAACAAAATATACGTTATTTATGCTTTAAAGTAGTTGGTACTTAACATGTTAAGAAATTATTTTGTATCGTTTCGGCAATATAAAAAATATTTTTGAACTTAATATAAATATGCAGTTTAAAGCCAACGTTACGAAACAAGATCTTCATATGTACATACATACATACATACATACATGCAAGTACCACTAGTGTTTCAATACCTGAACCTTGTCAAATGCCGTAACGTTTCAACGGAATAACTTCGAAGGCAGTAAGACCGTGCACTTTAGTCGATTGGATTTGAGGTGGACGCCAATAAGACCACGCTCGGACCCGATCAGAAGTGCGAAGTATGTGGAGCTGTGCATAAGTCAGAGTATATAAGAAAAAAATATATTCTTGCTTAAAATCAATCCGAAAATGTTTTGGCTTAAATTCAAGATAAGCATTAGTTGTTAGAATGTTAAAGTGATCATTTTTCTCCCTTCTTTACAATTAAAGTTGATATGCGTAATATGTTTTTTTATTATTTAGAGGCCAGTTGTTGCGCAGTGGCACAAAGTGTGATTGTAAATTGACTGGTTGTAGGTTCAATCTCCACTCGAGGAGATGAAATATATACTTAAATTTATATTTCCATTTCTTCGCCCTGGTGTTCGCAAAGTGCGGCGTTGAGTTCTGCCACTCAACACATACTGCCTCAAGAATTCTTCTGACTTGGCAGAAAGTGGGGAACGGAGTGTCTTAACACTAGGTTGCCTCTGCCTACCATGTTGTGTGCGGGAAACAGACTGAAGCTGATTTATTTTTGCAATACACACATTGTTAAACACAAACTTACGCAAATCGTTTCTATTATTTATCTATTTAAGCTTTGAAGATATTTTAGCTTTACCTGGCGTTATGATTGCCTAAATCTTATCTACTTATATCGAACATCCTCCAATGTGTTTTATTAATAAAACTTCGCTCACAACTTCGACATAAGGTAACGTTCTGTTGTCAGTAGAATTGTTACAAGGAAAGCATAACATGTGAGTCTTCGTCTTCGTCGAGATGAGCTAAATTAATTTATGTTACAAAAATAGTCCTATAGGAAACTTCTAGTGAGTTGAGTTACATTAGTATTATTCAGCTTCACGCTGTATCCCGCACACAGCAGGGTAGGCAGAGGGAACCTAGTCAACCACTCCGTTCCCCAACCGAATTCTGGTGGCATTGCATGTTGAGTGGCAGAACTCAACGCCGCGCTTAACCTCGACACCAGAGCAAAGAAATGGAAATATAAATTTAAGTAAATATTTCATCTCCTCGAGTGGGGATGGAACCCACAACCAGTCGGTTTTACAGTCACACCTCGTGCCCCTGTGCCACGAATGGCCTCATATATAGATAATCATATCAAGTCCCCTAATCTATATATATAAAAGGACTTGTGCTGACTGACTGAGGTAAGACGCACGCAGAGCCGTAACCGCTGATGGTAGAAACGTGAAATTTGGGCAGATGTTTATTTTCATATTCTGGACATCCACTAAGAAGGGATTTTGAAAAATTTTAACCCTAAAGGGTTGAAATAGGTGTTGAAAGTTTGTATGGATTTTTTTTTAAATTGGCACCGATTCTTATGAAATTTTAAATCCATACTCTTAAAAATATTTCATTGAACACGTGTTTCATGGTTTTTAAGAATTCACCCCCTAAGAGTTCAAATAAGGGGTTGAAAGTTTATATGGAAAAATCTTTAAATTGCCACCGATATTTATAAAAATTTTAATTCAGACTGTTAAAAATATTTTATTGAACACGTGTTTCGTGGTATTTTTAAAATTCACTCCTAATAAGCGGGCGAAGCCGCGCGCGCCCTCTAGTTACAATATAAACATATAAGCACCATAGAGTTCCTTAAATTAAAATCAAACACACAAATTCAGTAAAAACCAACACAACAATACCATTATTAAAAAAATCACATTTTTTATATCGCAACAAAGTATAAAAGAATTTCTGTTGTTACATAATATAATATTACAGTTGAAAGATATTAAATTTGAAATAGCTCAGACGATATCACATGAGCTCAGCACAATAGATGGGTTCGAAGGCAATATAATGTATAAAACGAGTATTATTCGCATGATCAAATCTCCTAATAACTTGGATCCCGGCGTTCGATGTGGCGAGGTCTAATACCGCCTCCAGTCCGTCACTACTGGGTCCACACGACTAAACAATTAACCTTAGCCCTTATGTATTCTATTATTAAGCTTCTTTATACTCACATCTGGTTAAGTTTAGTTAAATCGGAGTTCAATTTAGTTTAATATAATTTGCGCTTAATAAATCATTTTAAGACTGATTAAGTTAATATCAACTATGTTTGTAATACGACATGTATTTTAGGTCAGTATATCTATATATATAAAAGGACTTGTGCTGACTGACTGAGGTAAGACGCACGCAGAGCCGTAACCGCTGATGGTAGAAACGTGAAATTTGGGCAAATGTTTATTTTCATATTCTGGACATCCACTAAGAAGGGATTTTGAAAAATTTTAACTCTAAAGGGATGAAATAGGGGTTAAAAGTTTGTATGGATTTTTTTTAAATTGGCACCGATTCTTATAGAATTTTAAATCCAGACTCTTAAAAATATTTCATTGAACACGTGTTTCATGGTTTTTAGGAATTCACCCCCTAAGAGTTCAAATAAAGGGTTGAAAGTTCATATGGAAAAATCTTTAAATTGCCACCGATTTTTATAAAAAAATTAATTTAGAGTGTTAAAAATATTTTATTGAACACGTGTTTCGTGGTTTTATTTAGAATTCACTCCTAATAAGCGGGCGAAGCCGCGCGCGCCCTCTAGTACTATATATAATGCGATTTAAATATTGCAGAAAATATAACACATCCTTTTGACACTTTGTATTATCTTTGATATGGTCATCTGTACAATTCGTTTCCATTTTTAAGTAAAAAATAAACGTTTTCATTTATATTTCGTCAACCAAGTTAGCGACACCCGCGCGGCTTTGCTCTCTCGAAATATATATATGAATAATATTTATGTATATTTAGTATTTAGGTGTATTTAGTATTCAGGGAAAATTGATTTATTATGATAGTATGGTTATCTATTCTATCATACACTTAATGAATCGTTATTTTGATGCGCGCACGGAAAATGTGGTATTCCCATGTAAGCCCCAATCCCGAGGGAGTTTCGGGCTAAAAATAGCCTATATGTTGCCCCATAGCCCACTCTATCGGACAGTCCCATAAAAATCAGTTTAGCTGTTTCGGAAATTATCCCGAACACACCAAAAGACCGACTGACAGATACAAATAAATTAAAAAAAAATAAGTTTGTTTTTTAGCATCGTGCAAATAACTAAGTACCATATAGGTACTAGAAAAATACAGTTATTTTAAATGAAATGACATAAAAAACATATATTTTTTTATGTAATTTTTTAAATTGAGACGCTATGGCAACATTATATTTATAGTGCGTAATATAACACAGCACGTGTCATTCGTCACAGATTCTAAGCGTGAAATGACATTGCGTTACTTAGCGGTTTTGCGGCGTGGCGAGGCGTGGCCGAGACGGGCGCGGCCGCGGGTGGTAGCCGAATCAATTACGACATCACATTGTTAATTAATTATGTTACTGATACCATATTAAATTATATGACCGTAATTAACTATGTATATTATAATTGTATATTCATTGAAATCTCATCCATTTTAGTCTATTATGACTGCAGATTTTAAACTGAAATAATCAGCTTCACGCTGTATCCCGCACACAGCAGGGTCCCAGCAGAACCTGGTCTTAAAACACCCCGTATCCCACTTTCCGCCGAGTTCTGGAGGCATTGCGTGCATCATGCACGCAATGCCTCCAGAACTCGGCATGGTGTGCATTGCACACCAGAGAAGAAAATGAAAATATAAATGTAAATAAATGTTTTATCTCCTCGAGTGGGAATCGAACTCACAACCAGTCGATTCCGCAGTCCCACTTTGTGTCTCTGCGCCACGACTGGCTTCTAAAAATTTAAAACTGTAGTCGCAAATTATTTAGAGATAATTAGCACTCCTAACACTAGGTTCCCTATGCTTACCTCTATGTAATCCATATTATAATAATAGTTATTGAAACAAATACTTCTTAATACAAAAAAAATAATTATTAGTACAGCAGAAGCAAAATATTTCAAGCTTAGTTTACCAAAAGCAACAATTAACAACTAACAACTACTTGTTGTATAAAATGTTCCCTTCACTAAACATCGGTAGGCATACTTGAAAACTTATTTTAACCGCAATTTATTGATTTTACAAAGCTGTTAATTTAAATTTCTATCTAAAAGTAAAATTCAAGTGACTTTTCAAGTACTTAGATGCTTGAATTAAAACAAACTTAATGGATCTTTAAATTTCGTCGCGAGTACCTCGTCAGCTTTCGAGTTATTTGTGAACCAGGGGTGAATGGATACGAGTCTTAATAATTCATTTGTTATTTTATAAATGATGGCGATGGACGCTTAAAGTGTACCGCCGTTGTTTCCCGGCGTGAATACAAAATGTCCATTTCCGTCCACGCAATCCTCACATTAAGGGTGTCAGTCAAGAAGCCAGCTCTATTGACAGCCGCAATGTACTTGTACGTTCAATCACAACTACAAGGTATAAATTATGGATTTATTTCCGTTATAATTCCGTTAAATGTATACAACGGAATATTGTGAATATAATTAATTGCTTTTACCATATATATATATACTGTGGAGGTTTGAATATTATTGATAACACGACGAATAGATACGACGAATAGGGGAATTTATTCGTCGTATCCTTTATTGAACTATTTGAAAATATTATGTATATTAAGTTTAACACCAATAAAAAAAATTACTATTTACTATTTATTTTGTTTGAAAAAATAACTTTTTCATTTTTGGAAATTTATTTTTTTCTGATTTATATTAGGCTCTTATAGAGTAGTTAAAACTGTGGTTTCATTTAAAGTGGTGCTTACACTTCCACTCTGTATAGAGATAAATTCTTGCTGCATCACAAACGTAATATACTAAAACTAAGCATATGAAAATTGGTTAGCAGAGTCTTATCATAGAAGCAGTGCAATCATACACAGATAATATATTTTTTAAAATGTTATTCCACACTTAGGAAAAAAAAATACTTATTTAGAAAACGTATTAAAAATTTGAACGTAGCGGGACTCGAACCCGCGCGTAGTCTCGCTACGTTAATATATACACTAAAAAAACTGCCTACGTCACCTGACACAATTAAATCTAATAATAAATTTTGTGACACTATACACAAAAAAAGCTTTTTCCATTTAACAGTGCGTAAATGTGTACTCCATGTAACCGCCGCCCTTAAGCAGACATTATTAGAGGGGTGTCGCGCTGCGAACATAAAATTTTGTTGCGATTTTTTCCCTAATATCCCTGAGCGTAGGTCACGTTGTAAAAGTTAACTAAAGTAAAATATGGCATATGAGTGACCCATAAATTTAATGAAATATCTTTTTTGGCTTCACGCTGTATCCCACATACAGTAGGGTAAACAGAAGGAACCTAGTGTTAAGACATTCCGTTTCCTAGTTCCTATTAGTGGCCTAAAAATAAAAGAATGTAACAATCATAAGAAAATGATATTATATGATACTTGCATAAAAAATATTTGTTGAAAGTTATTTAGAAATTCAATAATAAATACGTTTTTATTTCTCCGTTCCTTTTAATAGAAGAAAAAGTCGCGCAAAACTTAAGCGCTATCTACGGCGTAGGCGGTTACACATACATATAGTACCTATAGATTCGAACACGGTAACATTTTAGTACTGTAATGATTGAAGTAAAATTGTTTGAGGTAACAATTAAACATAAAAATCGTTTATTAATAAAATAATATTTCTAATGAGGCCCTTGTAGCACAGAGGCATAAACGCGTGATGTAACGCGACGATTGTGGGTTTGATTTACATTTGGGGGAATGAATTAATATTTACTCATATTTTCATTTTTCGCTCTGGTACCACTAAGACAAAAGCGCGGCGTTGAGTACTCAAAAAGTGGAACGGAGTGTCTTAACACTACATTCCCTGTGCCTATATCCACATGGATACAACACGAAGCTCACAAAAAGTAGACAAATACGTTTTTAAAAAACAATCTAGAAAAATCCGAATAAAATATTATTATTACATTAATATAATATGACAAACATTAAAAATAGGTGTTAAACATAACAACGGGGACACACAAAGTCCCCAGTTACTTTTTAATCGTAATTAGCAATATTTGTAGCACAAAGGAGCGCCGCGGGTCAACCGGCTTTAGAGCCGACGCACTACAAAGGGCTTAAGGTTTTAGATGTTGCCGCTCAGAAAATTTGTTTCATTAAGCGGACCGGCCCAACATTTTCTTTTCCTTTTACTACCAACGAAATGCCCATAACGCTTACGTTATATCGGTATCAGTTTAACAAAGGTTTATGATAAAGGGATATTTTATAAAAGCTTAAGCTCTATATATGACTAATTATTAATGTTGTAAAATCATTGCTACTGTTTCTAAACAAGAAATTATTTTGGTTTTTATTGATGATAAAATTTGGTAAATGTGCTTTCTTGAAGTCAAAGGCTTATTTTTTTGTTATATAGTAATTTAGTTTGTCTGTAATGTCTTATAATGACATTATTTGCTTTATAGAATGCAAGGAAATCTCTAAGGTATCAAGACCTCTCGTTTGAAATCTCCTGACAAAGACTGTCTAGACCTGGTCTAGACATTCACAGATGCGAATCTTCAAAATATAATTTTTCGAATATAAAAGGATACTTTGCCTCAAAGAGTGATTCCTTTTTTTAAAATGAAAATATTACTTCTAAGATTACATTTCATTTGAATATGAGGATGAGGCCGTCGTGGCGCGGTGGTGTGGCATTTGATTGTAAACGTGACGGTTGTGAGTTCGATCTCCACTTAAGGAAATGATTATATTCAAATTATTTTGACGACTCCGCTCAGTAGACAAAGTGGGATATTGAGTTCCACCACTCAGCTCGAAAATTGGGGACATTGTCTTAACAATAAGTTTCCTTTGTTTATGTAGAGGAGTTTCCGTTCAAAAGGTAAAAACGGACACCATATAGGATCACTTTGTTGTCCGTATGTCAAGACCTGTGATTAATCCCTCATATTTTTATCAAACTGGAATTAATATCAAATATTTAGATCTACAGTTCCTTGCTGTACAGTAAACATCAAGCTTCTAAGTCAACGCAATCAAAAGATTTACATTTATGCATAGTCTTCGTTGCATTTTTTAGGTATAAATGGACCCACAGTAACGAAACTTGGCAAAAAGTAAGAACTTACAATATAAATAAAGAACAAAAAACTATAAGTAACTTATAAAACAAATCATTGCAAAGTTATAATTGTAATTAATTTCATACAAAAAGCACTTAAAATAAATTTGTTAACTTTTATAAGCTATGTTCCCCGTTGACCTATAATCCTGAAACTGTTACGGAACCCTACTTTATTTGAATATTAGCCATTGAGCTGTAGCTTTATTAGCGGTATTGTTGGTACGTTTCTGATTGTAACATGGTAATCGTAGTGTTTAAATATTACTTCAGGTAAAATTTTTCATAATTAGTAATTACACAGAGCAGGGCCAGTCTATAAACGGGATGTAGTGTAGATGGACATTTGAATGGATAAAAGTCACTGGATTGGTGAGATAATTATGGTGAGTTATAAAATATCATTATATTTCGTCGTGGCGCAGCGGCACGAAGTGTGACTGTAAAACCGACTGGTTGTGGGTTCGATCCCCACTCGAGGAGATGAAATATTTACTTAAATTTATATTTCCATTTCTTCGCTCTGGTGTCGAGGTTAAGCGCGGCGTTTAGTTCTGCCACTCAACACGCAATGCCTCCAGAATTCGGCAGAAAGTGGGGAACGCAGTGTCTTAACACTAGGTTCCCTCTGCCTACCCTGCTGTGTGCGGGATATAGCGTGAAGCTGATTTAATTTGATTTAATTTTTTAATTATATTTTCTTAAAACAGATACTTATTTATGTTTCTACTCTGTAACACTACAAATATTTATAATGATGAAAATTATAATTACAACATTTTTTAAAGTATATTTTACTTCGCTACAGAGGCGTGCCGTTGTGGCGCAGTGGCAGAAGCGTGTCTGTAAACGCAACTGTGGTGGGTTCGATTCCCACTTGGGAGCATGAATTTTTATTTGCTAATATTTTCACTTCTTCACTCTGGTAACAAGCAAAGCGCAGCCTTGAGTCCGCCATACAATATACAATTCTTCGAAAATTCGACGAAAAGTGTGGAACAGAGTGTCTTAACACTAGTTCCCTCTGCCTAATCTGCTGTGTGCAGGATACAGCGTAATGGTGAAAAAAATATCCCACACAAATAGGTATAGATAGTGATAGCCGATAGTGATAGTAGATAGTGATAGTAGATAGTGATAGTGGATAGTGATAGTAGATAGTGATAGTGGATAGTGATAGTAGATAGTGATAATAGATAGTAGATTATATGTTACAAATAAAATACTTTATATAGACTAGTTATAGAAACAATCAGATCGTTCTCCAATATCTATGTACATTTGCATAATCTATATTATGAACACATAACATTAATCTGTGGTATCCTTAACAAGAAAAAAAAAACTAAAACCTAATACATTTCACAATTACTAAAAAGTAAAACTTCAATGATTTATCAGTAACAAATAACTGGAACAATACTTGAATGTATCTAACATTGAAGATAAAAAGGATTGTGGCCACCATCAAAAGCACACGAAGTGTTGTTCTTCATATAAGAGCGTTAAATAAAAACCTGTTCTCGTGAACAAAGAGGTACGTGAGGCAAATTATTTATGTATTGCCGCGGTCGGTCTAATTACGTGAGGCTTTTGTTCTTGCCCTCCGCTCGCTCCAGCTACTTTTACTTATATACTGTAGATAACCATAACTGCACCGTGGCAAGGTAAAGATTCAACCACTTTGTGAAGCTTTGAGCCGGCAGTGGTTAACGGTAGCTAATTGTATAGTAAGAAATTGAATTAAAGTTATCTTTTATATAAGGTAAGGATTAAAACGCGTACAGCTTTAGATTATAGTATTAGTTTTTTTTTTGTTGTGAGAGGTAATCAAATTTTGAATTTAATTATATTTTAAATTTATTATAATAATTTTAAGCTAATAAAACTAATAAAACAGATTTTTAGAATTATTTTATAGATAATATTTTAATATTTAAGCCCACAACTACTAGCACTATTTACATTATTTATAGGGTCGCACATAAAACAGTAGATTAGTAATCGTTTTTCCATAGCATTAAATTAAATTTCTACTCAATATTTAAAGCCCTTTTATGTGAAAAGAAAAGAAATATATCACAAAAACACGTGTATATACCATATATAGCGAATAAATTATGCACAGTTTATTTTATGGTGTCATTTCTATGGTATTACACTTTATTTCACGTAACATTTGCCTGGCGCTTCCGTCAAAACGCTCTCGCCTTCCCCAGGGGGAAGACAAGTTTTGCAATAAGGCGGGAAAGAAGAGCCATACGATATTCACGTGTAATAAATATTAGAATAGGTGCAGTGATTGCGCTCAGGTGTCGACGCAGCTATGAGCGTTACTTGAACACTTTTTTTTATTTTCCGAGCAAAATCGTTCGCTATATTTGATCTCTCGCTTTATGAAAACCTTCTAGCACTAAAAGTTAATAGCAAAAGTAATTGAATTTTATATAAGTTCTTACTACTAGTAATAGAAGTATTAAAAAAGTGTGCTTATGTGCTTATTATAACATTAAATAAAGTAGGTAGTCGACAAATCGACTTAACTGTTGTATCTATACAGGCTTAAAAATGGACATGTGAAGAAAATGTATAAAAAAAACGCTTGTACTGAGCATCTAAGCGACGAGCAGACCGTGAGCGATAGTCACACGAGTGATGCGCGAAGCGGCGGAGGGCCCGCAAAGCCCTGCGGGGGCGGCCCCCCTCGCGCCGCCGTTATCGATTGCCCCAGTTGAGAGCGGGGCGGAAGTAATGATAGAACGAGATGCAACCACTGCCCGATTCGATGGCCACCTCCGTTGGTAACTGTATAGTGCAATACACAAATATTGTTCGAGATAATATTTAATCTTCCATTTCTTTACTCTGATATAATTCTGGACAACGCTTCTAGAATGAGTTCTTGTTGGCATTACGAGGACAGTCTTTCATTTTTTTTATTCAATTTTTACTCTCAAATAGTAGTAATTCCAGTTGAATCTTTTCAATGTGAACGACGTTCGCTATTTGATATAGCAAATTAACTGAAACTTTGCACTATTAAACCTCACAAAGTCAAGCGTGGAAGTGACATCCTACTTATATCCATCTGAACAGATCCCGTAATAGCTTCCTCAATCTCGTCGTCAAAGTTCTCATAAGACGATCCTTAACTAAGGCGTTAAGGAAGATAGTTAGTAAGAGGCCTTCGGCAGGGTCTTAAAACTTGATGGAAACTTGCGTAACTCGATCGCAACGATCCGGCTGGTACTGTGCATCGATGGGGCGATAGCTAATAATACGTAATTAGCATCACACTTCAATTGCTTCAGGTACTCGAAGAGATAGATTTCTATCAAAAATAAACTCTATTACTAATTTATATGGCTACAATCAAGTAACCTAATGAAAATAAATATGACCAATTAAAAATGTTGCAAATTTCACCAATAAATAACAATAATTTGTTTACATAGTACACAGTAGTAAACATAACTCTGCGAGTTTCAGCGAAATAGCGTTTCGATGTTCATCGTAAACCAGAGTTCATAAGCCATGACGTTTCGGACCCCAAGCCCATCATCAGTTATATCGATTTTACGATAAAACGTCCGACAAGCGAGTGTCTCCTTCGCGCGGTAAATTGCGATAGAATCTGAGCCGACGTTCACATCCAATGATAATAAAGAGTAAAAAGAGTCGTCGTTTTAATGTTCACTTTATGGGTGCTTCCCGAGGTTCGTAAGGTTCAGGATGCGGCCAGATATATAGCTGCTGTAAAAAGTTTCCCACCAATAGCTGTCGGTCTTATTTGTCGACTTTGACATTGTTTTCATATGTAAGTATTTTTTATCGACTTCACGCTGTATCCCGCATATTGCAGGATTGGCTGAGGGAACATAGTGCTAGATACACTCTGTTACACTCCGCTGTCACGACCGACACTCTTCACCGAATTTTTCGACTCTTTCCGTGTTGACTGGCGGAAATCAGCGACGGCTTTTTGGGTTGGTGCCAGAGCGAAGAAATGATAAATTAATAAATAATAATTCATTCCTTCTAGTGGAAATCGAACCCACACTAACACCTTTGTGCCCCTACGCCACGACGGCCTCATACGTAAAGGCTATATAAAAATGTAAATAATGCTGTGATTACCACACAAAGACTAGCGTCAAATGAGATTTCTGTATTAAGGATTAAGGCCTACGCGGGCGATTACACGCTTGCTTCGTTTCAATAAAACCCTTTCAATATTGTCAGTTTACATCGATCGTTTGACTCGATAAATTGTAATGGCGTTTCTTGTAAACGGAGTCAATGTCGTAAAGCGAAGTCTTACTGAAGGAAGATAAGTCGGTAAATAAACTTGAGAATTCAATTAAGAAATGAGCGGGGAATGGATTTATTCGAGAGTTACTCACTTTATTGGTGTACATTGTATTATATTTTTGCATATCTGCTTAATTATGCAATGTTGCGTTTAGGGTTCCGTATCTCAAAAGGAAAAAACCAAATCTTTATAGGATTACATCTTCGTTGTTCATCTGTCCGCCTGTCCATTTATGATCATTTATCTCGAGAACACGTGGGGGTATCAAGCTGAAGTTAATATCAAATATTTAGGTCTATAGTCCCTAGAAGCATAGAGAAAAATAAAATAATCCATAGGGCACATCACGTTAACTTATAGTTATGAAATTTGGCACGATGATTTGACACTGACTTACAATACAAATAAGGAAAAATTCGTTAAAGTGAACATTTATACCTATTTTATAGAAAAAAATAGTAGGTAAATACGCCCGATTCTTAATTTTGTCAGCTTTATTCGCCGCGTAATTTAAATCTATATGCAGGTGTGTATCGTAGAATACAGTTACGAAATTTGGCAAGATGGGAACTTGCAGTATACATTAAAAAAAAAAACTAAAATAATTTTCTAAGTTTATATTTATATTGCCGATAAAAACTATTATAAGCTTATATTCTTTTCAGCTTTACGCTGTTATACAAGCAACGTACTACAGAAACAAATATACTTTTTATTACACAAATAACATGTTAACGGTACAATTACTAAACTATTTGAAAACTATTTACATTTCGGACTTATTGTCTTACTTTTGTGTACAAATGGGCAAAACAGAGCAAGCTCCTTTTCTTCTAACGATAAAAATTGGAGCGTAAAAACACTGCGCCACTGCGAATTGCTGGATAAAAATATGTAGGTCTCCTCTATATTTTGAACAATACACGACACATTTATCACAGATATCGGAAACTTTTATAAGTCGGGTAAGTACCAGTTCTTTTGAATAGATGTACAACAAAATAAAATGAAAAATACTTACAAAAATACATCAACAAATGTTATACAGTAACCAATTAAATGGTAAATATCAACAATTAATACATTATCCAAAGAAAATAGCATATATGTTTTCCTTATTAATATATAAGGGGCACAAGCGTGCGATTGTAAGCACGACAGGTTATGGGTTCGATTCCTGTTCAAGAAAGTGAAATATGTAATATTTCCATTTCACTGCTCTGGTAAAGTCCACTCAACACGCAATATCTCCAGAACTCAGCGAAAGGTGGGAAACAGGAGTGTCTTAAAATTAGATTTTTCCAGGTTTCTTCTTCGTGTAGCTCTAAAATAAAATAAAAGAATAATATATTCAAACGCTAGTGCTATTGTTATGTAAATTATACATTAGTAAAGCGTGAAGAATATCTAAATAAATCTCCCTTAAGACAGTTTAATATTATTTCGACTACCTAAACTAATTCTATACAAACGTTAAGTTAGTGTACTTAAATTAAGTTATTGACTAAAACAAAATATAAAAGAGTATCTGTACATTCTATTATGTTTACTTTATGAAGTTATAAAATTTTACTAGCTCGCTATAATAAAAAAAGCTTTTAGCGTTCCTTTGACGTGTCAATAACAAAGCTGCGAGCAAAATCTATGTATAGATGCTAAAATTTCAATGATTTATACAATCTTTAGGGTAATAGAAATTTGCATTGCAATGTCTTACAAAATAGTATTTATTTACTGATATTTTATTTATTGATAGAATTTTATCTTTCACTTCTAAGAAATCAAATTCTATGAAATCTAAGAAATACCCATCATATTAACTTATGTCAAAAGTACTATAACTGTAGTATAATGTGTTATCAATATAAAATATATAAATAAAAAAATATTACTTGATGCTATACATTAGCAGTAAATGATAAAGACCGACATGAAGAGGCCATTCGTGGCGCAGCGGCACGAAGTGTGACTGTAAAATCGACTAGTTGTGGGTTCGATCCCCACTCGAGGAGATGAAATATTTACTTAAATGTATATTTCCATTTCTTTGCTTCGCTTCGCAAAATAAAATATATGTACAATTTCGGTCTTTATCAAATCAAATCAGCTTTACGCTGTATCCCGCACATCCTACAACCAGTCGGTTTTACAGTCACACTGTGCCCCTGCGCCACGACTGGCCTTTAAATATAATATAATAAATATTATGATTTATATAAAATTTTATTTTTTTATTCTGTCTGTTTTCGTCAAGGAACATGATTAATTATGTCACATAGAAAGCAAAGAAGCAAGTCATTTTGTTATAGGTGATCCCTGGTATTCCGGGGCGCGCATTTCCTGCTATCATTAAAATTTTACGAGTGAACTGGCGAAATGAATACCAGAATTAGGTTAAGAAGTATACAGGCCCGGCTTGCGTGACGTTCGCATTGTAATAGAATTAATATTGAAAAATTATTCTCTCAATACATTACCATTTTTATTGTTCGTCGCGCTACTATGAAAAAACGAATTAGCCACAGCTTTTATTGGTTGTAAAGTATTACGGCACATATTTTATACTATTTTACGAGTAGCTACTATTAGCATACGGTGACTAGTTCATGCGGGTAAATTAGAATAGGTATCATAATTGACATTTATATTTTCCACAGTAGCGAAATAAATGAAAATATATTTTTAAATATGTTTTTTTAAATAATATATAGTTAATTTTGTTATATTTATTCCTTCACCATCTTCTCAATTACAATATGTTATATTATAGTCACATTATTTGTATTTGTTATAAGTGAAACTTTCTAGAAATACCTCCAAATCTTTTATTAATTTAAAGCACAACGCTTTTAAATTACAAATGAGAAATAATATCACGAATATACAATATTAGAACCGATGTCTATATCCACATTGAAATATGCTAATAGATTTTACTCCATCTAGGCTTTTCTTAATATTCAAGGCACGCGCGCATTTCTTTGTTTCTCTTTCATATAACGAGATATTGTGATTCCACGCCATTACGACACCGCGTATACTTGTACGCGAATATCCAACGTAAGATACACGTTTTCTTATTAAGACGAAGCAACCTCTGAATAATAATATCCGAGTTATTGGTATTGATTTTCCCATCTTTACTGCGTTATGGATTTTGAATGAGAGTATGGAGGTTTAATTGAAAAGAAGTTTGTTTATTATAGATTATAGATATAATTAGATTTCTAAAATATTTATCAGCTTCACGCTGTATCCCACACATAGCAGGGTAGGCAGAGAGAACCTCCGTTACCCATTTTCTGCCGAATTCTGGAGTCATAGCGTGTTGAGTGGCAGAACTCAACGCCGCGCTTGACCTCGACACCAGAGCGAAGAAATGGAAATATAATTTTAAGTAAATAAAAAATATTTATATTACAGGGAATTCAAAAAACATTCCCATTGAAGTAGTCATCCTTTTATTAAACATAACATTATATAAATTTTTCATCATGCAAAGTTGTCAAACATGCTCAGAAAATCATATTTTTTTTATTTTGTCCACTCTACGTTACGCTAGCTTAAGAAAACCGAAAAAGTTCAGAAAGGTCACTTTGTGAACTTTTAAGCTTAATATTTTAAAATGAAGTCCTTAAACTAAAAAAAATATGCTTTTGAGATAAACTTAGAATATTAATAAATTATATAGGGTGGTGATAAATATATATATTTTTTAAATTTCTATTTAAAATGCGAAATTTCAAAAGAATTTTAGTATAATTTACAAGAGTCTTTCAGAAATTTACGAATGTACATTTACGCCCAATATTAATAACCTATCTCCAACGTCAATCTTAGATTGTTTCATACATCTATCCAATCTAGAGATTGGATAGATGTATGAAACAATCTAAGATTGACGTTGGAGATAGGTTATTAATACTGGGCGTTAGCAAGATCCACACCTCTTGGGATTGGACACGAGTCCAACAGTCGAAAGTAGCGAGTATATTCCCTTTTGATTTCTTTTATCCTAAATGTATGAATAAGACTTTCATATATTCTGTATATTACATACCTTTCTTATGTAGCACACTAGAATTACTGAATAAAATATATTAAATGCGTTTACAAACCCATTTCATTTAAATCAATACTATTTTGCCTCGATCAATGAAAATTACAAAAAAGATACCTATTACGATAACATATTCGTACAGATTTTTGAATTTAAAGTTTTACTTAAACAATCAAAAGGAAAGCAAGGGTGAAATACTATCTTATTTACTCCCTCAGATTATAATTAATTTTCGTGTGGAAGCCTCAGATCGCACGCGTCGACGTGGCTCCCTCTCATTGTCTGCAATTTTAATTTTGGCTGACATGAATATTTTAAAGCGTAATTACGTGTTTGTGTCCCTTGATTGTTAAGCGGACTTACTTGATATTATGTTTTATTACTTTTATTAAATTCAATATTTATATTTAAAATGTTTACAAATATATATAAATGCTACTTATTTAGAAAACGTATAAAAATTTTAACGAGCCATACGTTCAGAATAGAACGTATGGCTTATTGGTCAGAGCGCCTGATCGGTTTCCAGGAGGCGTGGGTTCGAGTTTCGCTACGTTCAAATTTTTATACGTTTTCTAAATAAGTATTTGTCTTTCCTAAGTATGGATTAACACTTTAAAATTGTTAAAAATATATAAATGCTACTATAGATAATATGAATGCTACTTTTATAAATCCGTACACAAAGAAATGTTATTCGATTGAATTATAATACCATATATGAAAAAAGCTGATTAAATCTAAAAATATTGTAGCAAATCAAAAAAACATCCGCCTACATCGGTATCGGCAACATTATAAGAAAAGGCGAAAGTAATATCCTCACGATTTGGGCTTCAATACGATAATAACATGTAAAGACCAAAATAGGGGGAGATAAGGCAATCATTTTGTATCACATCCTGTATACGCGTCAGATAATTTTCTTCTGTGATATTTCATAAATCAGTATCAATATGTGAAAATGTAATATTATCAGTCGCTAGATGTGAACAGTCCATTGCTTCGTAATACAAAAAAAATATTTTATCTTTAATCTATTAACTTGACGTTATAGTAATTGTGTTTCTTTGTTAATTGTAATTTAATAGATTATTATGTACAGTAAAGTTGATTATTTTGTACAAAGTTATAAAGTAAAAACCGGACAAGCGCAAGTCTGGCTCGCCCGCCGAGGGTTCCGTACCAGAATTGGAGGTCTCGAGCTTTTTCTGTAATTCAGGCTTAGCTACTTCAATTGAAGTATCAGCTAGGCTATAGGTGATACCTCAATTGAAGTAGCGGCAAATGTATAGTTTTCATATTATTTAGTGAACTACTACTACCTGTAGAGCCTAGCTGCCAAATTTCATAATTCTTGGTTAACTGGAAGTACCCTATTAATTTTGATTCCCTTTATAGTATGAAAATACGCGTTTTTTGCTATATCTAAACTGCCACATATTTTTTTTAATAAATGTAGAAGTACATTTTTTATCAGAAAATCGTAGGGCGTAATAAATGAATATTTTTCTTTATTTTTAAACCATTTATAACAATTATTTTTTTTTGAATAGTCAATAAATATACTATAACCGATATATGTATATACATTATTACAAAAAAAGTTATTTTACCTGTTCTCTAAAATCCAGGTGAAAACTGAAAGCCTGTTTCCGGTGGGAATTTAACACGGAAATGTACTACCAGGGAGGACAAAAACGCGCGTTCAGCGTAAACCAGTTTGCGGAAGCCGTGCCGAGATGTGACAAGTCTTTCTCCCGATATCTTTGCTATCTAACAAATATATTTAAGCATTCTTAGAATTTTTCCCATTATAGCTTAAAATTCACATACTTTTAGCTATCAAAAGGAATTTTCAACAAAGAAATTCCTATTCCCGCGAAATGTTACGTCTATTATATTCTTGGTTGGCAGTTATTACTGGTAGTTACTAGGATAAAAGATAAAGGCGGAGATCACGCGATTCATTTCTCTAATTGCATCCACGGGCGTTTTCGTCTGGTCGCTGATGAAACGAGACAATTTAAAAATACAGACAACTAAAAAACGGATATCATATTTCAAAAGGCAAGCAAATTATCGCGACTAGACTGATTTTTTTTTTCATTGCTAGTAGTTCGTTTATATTGTGATGTGAATTCATTGTGTATCGAAACCAAATATATAAACAAAATATATTAATACTTATAGCAGTAATTAATACAAGATATATGTAATAGTTCCTGTATATTTTGGCATCATTGTATTTCTAAGAAAAAAACTATGTAAACGCATAGAAATAAACATTATTCACGTCAAATTGTAGGTCTCTCGTTACAAAGTGACAAGAGGTAAACAACGGCAGGATAATGTTACGCATCAATAGAACCCCTTATAGAATTGGGTGTCAGCCGGTGATTTAAAAAGAGTCACTCGGCCCTACGAGTGTCCATTAGCGAGACTACCGTGTAAGAGTATATGTTTGACGTACGACCTCAGCCTGGAGAAACTGAGTGCGATAACGACGCTTCCTTTAGAAATAGGTGCGTTTATTCAGGTTTCCCGTTACCTAAATTGTTAGGATACTTTCAAATGTCTTTCAAAAGTCTTCTTATCTTTCTTAAGTATTTTTCTTTAGAGTTTAGGTAGATCTTTCTTATGTGTTAAAGGAAGGAGGAATTTTCTTTCAAAACTATTCTTTGTATTTTTCAGTTTAACAAAGTGTGTTTGGGTAAAGCAAATATTAATTTTGTTCATTTTATTCCCATGATATATAAGGTTCACACTGGTCGGTGATAATAATGATCAATTAAACTAGTCAGTGTATAATAATTTAACATAACTATTTCAAGATTTAATTTTAAAACTTAACTTAACTTTTAAGGCTAGTCGTGACGTAGCAGTACAAGGTTGAGACTGTAATGAGCGCGACTGGTTGTGGGTCCGATCCTCATTCGACGTAATGCAATATTTATATAAATGTATATTTTCATTTCTTCACTTTGGTGTCGAGGCAAAGCGCGGCTTTGAGTTCCGAGTTCCGCAACGTAACACGCAATGCCTCCAGAATTTGGCGAGAAATGGGGAACAGCATGTCTTAAAACTAAGTTATTTTGAACTAAGTGAATTTATTAAAATAGACTTAAGACATTCTTTGGAAAGTCTTTTGTTTGGAACATTTATTCGGAATTTTCGATTTTTTACACAAATCTACAAAATGTATTTTAGTTATACATATGTAAAAATGATAAATTTCCGTATTAATATAAATTTGTTAACTTAACAACGATATTTTTCAACCAGAAAAGTCACGCTATCTGTAGAATTCGATATGTATAAAAATAAGTAAGTATACATATTCTTATTAATGTATATATATTTATACATATATATATATATATACTAGCGGACCCGGACGCGGCTCCGCCCGCTTGAACTATACGGATGCTTATTAGATATATATATGAAATTGTTTTTGAAAATATGTAATTTAAATGAAAAAAAATATAAGTAAACGTAATCATATAAAAATATTAATAAAAAAACTAAACAAAACCGGCTGCATTATTAATATTATCAAAGTAAAATAAATATTTAAAATAATTAAAATTAAATGTGTTGTGCTATGTTTTTGCAAGTGCATGTGGCTATTTACATAATACTTAAATACAATAAAAATATTATATTTATTGTCTCTGTCTGTCTTTCTATTTCCCCGAGCTAATGTCCAGAATAACTGAACTGATTTTTATTGGACTTTCAGTGATCGATTTTTCTCATTTTATGAAATAACTAAAGTCCTTTCTACATTTAAATATTATAAGTTTTGCGAGCAATATCAAATAAAATCCCAAAAAACTAAAACTATAATTTATTAAGTGTAACAACGGTATAGATAACCATCCAACCGAGATGAAATAACCAACAATTCTTTCATTAAATAATAAATACTTAAATAATATTATGCCGATGCCGCGCAGAGCCGCAACTTACACCACACCAAGAAATTTATGAAAATCTAACTAATGTACTACTCGAATAAGCGAAGAACCAAAGAAAAGTATAAATTAATTATAAACATCAAATAATTACATAAAAATTTACAGTAGTTCGAAAATGTATGAAAATTACCCGTTCGCGTCGGTCATACTATGCCGCCCGAAGGCTAGATCATTTTGAATCAGTGATCCTTAATTATTTATTAGAATGTTATACAGTAAACTATAATTTCAATCTAGATGAAATGCTAAAAGTGACTATTATATTAATTTTCAAAAGGATCAATATCAAATTATAGAAAATACGTACAACAAAAACCCGATAAATATAAAGTAAATTAATTAAAATGGTTACTTTTGCTCAACCTTTAGAGATAAACATATACCATCGCGGACTTTTTTAAATTGTCATTATTTAAAGAACCATATTTATATTAAACATTGTTTTTATGTATCTTATAAGGTTGAGTCAGCGCACGACATGTATGCGTTAAGCAAGCCCATTTTGGGTGACGTTTTCTTATAACAACATACAAATTTTGCAAACCGTTGCTTAGCAACGGTCGGTTGTTATTAAGATGGCAGAATAATTTGCCTGTCAAACTAAAAAATATTTTAATATATAGTATATATCGACAATATTACAAACATGAGAAAAAAAGTAGCCTATGTTCATCCGAAGACCCTCAAGTATCTCTTTATGAGTATTTTATCACAATTGAATTAGGGGTTTGGTCCTGATTGCGTAACAGACAGACAGACAGACAGACAGACAGACAGACAGACAGACAGAGTTACTTTCGAATTTATAATATAGGTATGGACACACACTGATAAGCGTCTTATAATATAAACACAGTTAACGATTATTTTATGTTTTCCAATATTCTCAAATTTGTTAAATTTAAGTAAATCATTCAACTTAAAAGTATATTATTAAATTTAAAATAATAAATTTAAGCTCGGTGCTCCCTAATATTTACTTTTTAGGGTTCCGTACCTCAAAAAGTAAAAACGAAATCCCTTATAGGTTTTTTTTTAATTCATGTAATATTATAATAAAAATAATATTTGATAAGCTACATAATTTTTATAATAACCAAAGCATAATAAAGTGGAGTGAAACAAACGCGTTGTTAGTAAATGGCGCAGCCACAAGTGACATGTTCATAGCCGAGAGATACCGACTCCATTCAGAAAACCCGCTGGATTCATCCTTTCAGTGCTTTACTCAGATACGACAGTTACACTCGCAACAGACTGTCGAGTGGCTCCCGATCGGATGAAACGCTCTATACGAGTATTTGATATGGTAATTACGCTATTATGATGACAATCGATCTTTATATCATTAATAGGTATATATGTTTAACATACTGCATACGAATTGAGTGCCATTGTTCGTTTTAGAGTGGTTTTTGCAACGTTTCAACTTTGTAAGGGAGTCTTGGATTATTTAATTTATAGGTAGGTAGGTACTGGGCCTCGTTGAGACGTGAATATTTAAATTTATTTTATAAATTTCGTCTGATTAAAATGTTATGAACAAGATAGAGAGCTTTGTGAATAGCAAATTGAAACTGAAAATGACATTAGCTTTATAGGAGAGCGAAAGTGTTTTGTGAATTCATTTTTTGCTTAAGTAGGTATATACAGACAATATTGTTTATAGAATTTTACTTTCATATGATAACAAAATAGCATAACTCTATATATTTAGTATTAATAACGTAAATAAAAACGAAAATATTGTTTTTTTCTTAATTATTTGACACGGGTAATGGAGGACGAACCCGCAACCGTCTCGTGCAGAAATGACTCTTGCCAACTGCGTCATATTAGTGTTATAAAAATCTTTATTCACGATCTAAATATTATAAGATTATATTTTACTATGATAATAATGATAACTTAGTTAGAATACGTATAAAAATTTGAACGTTCACATTTTTATACGTTTTCTAAATAAATATTTTTCTTTTCTAAATGTGAATAACACTTAAAAATTGTTACAAATAATGACAACATTACTAAAGAACTTTTAAAAAAATATTAAAATGGAATTATTAATTATTTTCAAAATATTCTATGAAATTGAAAATCACTTCAATTTCACAAATAATTTTCATTGATATTAAATCTGTATAATATGTACAGCATTTAAGTAGCGTTTAATTTTTCCCCTAAAGCGAAATCCGGATAATTTTACATAATGATAATAGTAACGGTAGTAAAGCGGAAGCACAAAACATTTAAGGATCTGTGGTGCGTTGATAAGCTAGCTCTATTACCGTTACGGTACCTCCGGTTTCTAAGGTATTCTGTTCAATGGATATGCTACATGAACACTGTACGTACATTTCTTGTTTTATCTTAAGGCCATTTAATAAGGGAGGTAATATGATTATTTTGATTTAAGATAAAGTTACTCTTATATTATTATTTTTAATCCTTGTTATACTCACATATTTTTTATTATTATTGTTTTTTTTATAATTTATATTCACGTTGTTTGCTGGAAAATTCGTATTAAGACACTCTATTCCTTTTAAGACACTTCCGTTTCCCACTTTCCATTAAATTCTGGTGTGAAAGTGGAGGAACTCAATGCCGTACTTTGCCTCGTTACCAAATTGAGCAATCGAGAATCGAACCCACATTCTCTTGCGGTACAGCGACTGGCCTAACCGAATTATTTTATTAAAATAATTATATTCAAAAGTCTATTATGAAGTGAAAAATTTTCAAATAAAAAGTTACCAGACACGAATAACAGAGACATTGAACCAAAAAAATATGATAAAAACAAAGTGAAATAGCATTCGCTCGTCACGTCGCCCGGGCCCGACACCCACCATCGGTTTACATAGAAATAGGCGTCGTTTTACATAATCCTCCCTATATGACGTCGGTAATTTGTTGCAAACCGTCTGGATAAGCAAATTGATCGCACCTCCAAATAAATATTCAATGACATTTCCCCTTTTTTCAACTTTTAATAATTCTTCAACCTTTGCATTTCATTAATATTTATACAAATTCTCTTTTTTCTATTTGACAAAATCTTTTTAATTACATACTATCTTTAAGATGTTGTTTTTAATTGATATTTATAAACTACGTGTTCTACTTCTATACTAATTAGAACGATAATTATAACTATTAAAATGTTAATTATTATGGCTCAGTAAAAATGACGATTTTTTATTTTTAAATTACATTTTTGTTTTCTCAGTTTGGTAAGATAACGGAGTATGTAATATTCCTTAATATATAACAGAGAATAAAATTAATCGTAATCATAGTTATTAATATTTAACATAATATTAATAAGTTATTTATATTATGTTAAATACAAATATTTAACATAATATAAATAATAACATAATAAAATTTGAAGCTAGTCGTAGCGCAGCGGTACGAGGTAACTATAAAACCGACTGGTTGTGGGTTCGATCCCCACTCGAGGAGATGAAATATTTACTTACAGTTATATTTCCATTTCTTCGTTCTGGTGTCGAGGTTAAGTGCGGCGTTGAGTTCTGCCACTTAACACGCAATGCCTCCAGAATTCGGCAGAAAGTGGAGAACTGAGTGTCTTAACACTAGGTTCTCTCTGCCTACTCTGCTGTGTGCGGGATACAGCGTGAAGCTGATAAAAAAAATTATACGTTTTCTAAATAAGTATTTTTCTATCTTAAGTGTGAAGTAACACTTTAAAAATGTTAAAAATAATCGTAATCATGTTGTTTCTCAACAATGTAGGAGACCGTATTATATTAAGTAGATCAGTATGTAATAATAATTATTAAGTAATCAGTATATGTATGTTTTTCAAAAAGAAAATCTCTTAACAAGCTGTTATTTTTCTAAAAATAACAGTTCTTTATACTATAATGATACAGGATAGCAAAATGATGTAATTATATGATGTATATAACCAACAATTTGCATATAGTATATGTACTTTTACTATTCAATCTTTCAATTCTTCATCACGAAGTAGCATTCAGCGTCCGAGCCAATATGCTGGTAAATTTAGGCGGGCGTATTGAAATGTAAATATGAACGTGTGAACAGAAACAAGCGGCTAACGAACGAAGCAAGGCAAAGTGATTTGGGCACAGCACGACAATGCACCAAAAACCGCGGTGTAAATAGAAAAAATATATTCCGAACTAAAATCTACCGCGCCTCCACCACGCCTCTACCAGCACTGAAAATGATTTCAGATGTGAAAATTGAATTTCAGGAATTGAAAACCACCTTTAAATTTCAAAACCACGGCAATGGTTGAAAAATATAGTTTCTATAATCGACTTAGTTTTTTGTAGCATTCGTAAACCCGAAAAAAAAATGCTTCGACAGCTAACTAAATAAATTTAAAATAAATAATATGAACATTTTAAAATTTTCAAAACAAGTTAAAATAACAGAACAGCATTTCGCCTTTTAAATTCTAACCACAATAATCCAAGAATAGTGAATATTCAAAGTTCTCACTCTTTGTAACATATTCAACTCGCAGTTGTACCTTTACAAAGGCCTCATCATTTGAATGCTCACGACTGTACTCTAGTTACAGTCTGTAGGGTAATGCATGCGTACCAGACTGATTTTAGTGTGCATTTTGAACTTTATGTTTAATACAATAAGATCTAATACACTATACGCATTCCAACGTAAGTACGTTACAAAACCCCGTTAAAGTCAGCTCTTGTGACGCCTGCAAGAGGCGATATTTCAGTATTCCTAGTATGTGTGCCGTTTACCATCTATTTTAAATAAAAAATAAATTAGCTTCACGCTGTATCCCGCACATAACAGGCAAGGCAGAAGCAACCTAGTGTTAAAACACTCTGTTCTCCATTTTCCGCCGAATTCTTGAGGCGTTGCGTGATGAGTAGCGGAACTCAACGCCTCGCTTTGCCTTCACCAGAGCGAAGAAATGAAAATATTAAAAACTTTACTTCCTCAAATGCGCTACGACTAGCTTCTATCTATTTTGAAAACATTAAAAATAATTGATATAACATTATCCAATACTAAGTTGCCGATTTTATCAGATGTACTCTCACAGCATCGGCTTGCCTATAAATGTTTATCTGCACTTGTTAATATTCCAGGGTTCGCCAAATTATCAGTGAGGACGTTCCAGCGAGGTGGCTGGCACGTGCAGGGACGGCTGGCTCCGATCGTACGCGTCACTATTTTACATATAAATGGACCTTGCTACATAATCCATCTAACACAATGGCTTTAATTTGTGCCTGTCTATGTGTGCGTAAACAAATGTCACCTAAAATTGTATGGAAGTAAACGCCAAACAGTTTTCTATCTTTATATTAATCGTCATCTTAATATCGAGAGGCCAGTCGTGGCGCAGCGGCACAAAGTGTGCTTGTAAATCGACTGGTCGTAGGTTCGATCCCCACTCGAGGAGATGAAATATTTATTTATATTTATATTTTCATTTCTTTGCTCTGGTGTCGAGAGGAAAGTGCAGCGTAGAGTTCCGCCACTCAACACGC
Organism: Heliconius erato x Heliconius himera; assembly: GCA_013421005.1. Classification (NCBI taxonomy): domain Eukaryota; kingdom Metazoa; phylum Arthropoda; class Insecta; order Lepidoptera; family Nymphalidae; genus Heliconius; species Heliconius erato x Heliconius himera. The sequence continues at coordinate 80,588 of JAATLQ010035427.1, forward strand.
AATGCCTCCAGAAATTGGCGGAAAGTGGGGAACGGAGTGTCTTACACTAGGTTTCCTCTGCCTACCCTGCTGTGAGCGGGATACAGTGTGAAGCAGAAAAAAAATATCTTAATATCGAAATTTATATCAATCTATTATCAAAAAGATGTATGTCTGTCTATATAATGTTCAAATGTTGGTTCGACTCCCGTGAGTCGGTGACTGGGGGTTGTTTAGTTTGACTAAACAAACAGAGAAGTTAAATTAGTATGAGTATCTCCGAATGCAAATCCTGAGCTGAGAAGTAGAAACGTGGCACCTGCGCTGACAGTTTGTGTAATAGCTCGGAACCACCGAATTAATTTACAAAACTCTGAGCTGTCTCGCACTAGAATAGTTTTTGATGTCTGTAGTTTGTGTATTTTTATTTATTTCAGTTGTTTATTTATTATTTACAAATAATACTTTATTCTATTATGTATTTGTAGCTACGTATATACTTCAAGATAATGTTTTTATTAGAAATATTTTTCCTTTTATTGATTTTGTTAAAATTATTATTTTTTTTTATCTTTTTTCAGCTTCACGTTGTATTCAGCATGGAACAGAGTAGACAGAAGGAGCTTAGTGTTTTAACACTCCGCTTCCAACTTTTCAGTTTTAAGTTTTGTAATTTAAATATTAAACAACAAATTTTGGATATCAAATATAATAATAACAACAACAACAGTGTGATTGTGACAGGCTGGTATTATAAGTAAAATCAATTTTGTAGCTCACGTTGTTGCCCTTTGAACTGCAATTTTTGAGAAGCACTGTGTGTGACACGTGGACGTACTGTGAAAAGAAACTATATGTACGCATATTTTCTTCTTAATTCATTTCAGGAATAGCCCTGTAGTGACTTTATTAATTTTAGTTAGATAAAAAATTAAAAGAAAAATTAAATATTTTTTTATATATTAATAGTATAGTAGTTAGACTGTAATAAGTGCGTATGATTATATAAGTAGAAACAAATAGAAATGGACTTAAAAAATTGTATATTTGCATTATTAATTTGAAAGAAAATTAAATCTTACATTTTGAATTAACTTATAATAATTTGAATTATCGTTGTAAGGCATACATTTTATAGATTGAAAAACTTTGATGATATTTAAATTACCTGGTTCATACCTTTACCTTTGCACTCAATTAAATCTGCAGTTCTTTCATTATTATCTCAAAAGCTTTGATTCAGGATAAACATCAGCATATTTAATAAGAACGGTCTCCAGCGGTGCCGCAAACAACTTTGGAACTGGCCGAGCCGCGCAGTTGGCGATGACATCTCTTTGAAGATAAAGACGCGGGATAATCTACATTTTCCTTACAGAGAATATTCGGCAGTGTGTTTCTACCTGTCATGTCTATAAATTAACTTATAATGACATTCAAATGGAATTTGTAGCAAGTTTTGATGACAGGAAACCCATATTATATTTCGATTTCATATAAAAGTCAACTTGCAAAATTTATGTCAAAAAAGTTTCAAATTAAGAGTATTAAAAGTTTATCAGAGTAAAAAAAAACGAAAACAAAATGGTGAACATATTTGAGCAAAAAAATTATACTAGGATTTGGTTTGGATAGAAAAACAACACTGTTAACGCTCTATTGATATATTGTAGCTGTTAATTATTGCTATAAAAGTGTAAAAAAAACCATTTATTTTATCTTTTCCGATAAACGTTCTTGCGTTCAAATCGTTAGTATAAAAACATAATGCATCTAATAAAAGCTGGTAGGATGTCTCAAATGTCTCAAAATTAGTTCTTAACTTAAGTATCTCACTTATGGGATGGCACACAGAGGCTTCTTACATATTACAATAAAATCAAGGTTGGCCCTAGCATGTCTCTTCTCGTTAACTATTTTTTAGGGTTCCGTACTTCGAAAGGCAAAATCGGAACCCTTTATTGCCCGAGGTACCAAGATGAATTAATATGAAATATTCAAGTTTATGTTCCCTTGGTAAGAAAAAATCTTCAACAACTTCTGAGTCTACCCTTCTGAGTCCTAACTTCTGAGTCCCCAACGCTATCAAAAGATACGTGTATTGCTGCATTTTGTATGAAATTCGCCGCATAATCAAAACCTATAGGGTACTTATAACCTACAAATTATAAAATTTGACACGAAGCGAGAACGTTAAATACAAATTAAGAACAAAATCCGAAGTGAACATTTATAAATATTTTATAGAAAAAAAATATTTCATACGAAATGAATGCCTGTAAACTTTAAACAAAAGTTTGTCAACTTTTATAAATTGTAATTCTTCTTGACCTAGAATATTGGAATTGGCACGGGCCCTCGGTAGTGAGTCCGTCTCGCACGTGATGTTTTTTTTGTAATAAACCCACTAAATTCAGTTTCCATACGTTAAAGCATTTTCTAATTGTGTTTAATTACTAAGTAGTTTTTTTTGTATTTTATATATTGTTGTTAGACAAGATTTATATTGAAATATTATGTATTTGGGTTATAATATAATAGTTAATATCGAAATTATTAATTACCTCACCTTTAAGCATCAAAATCTGTATTTTTTCTGAAATTTTTTTTGTTTATGTTTAATTTGAACTTAATCACTGTATTATCTGGTAATTATCAAATAATACAACAAAAAATAACTAAAAAAAAACTTACGAGAGCACTTGAGGGTTTTAATAAAAATGTTTTTTCTTTTCACAGTTCAACAATGAACTATCACGATTTAAGTACATAGTTTCCGCCATAATCCCTTGGCCGTTAGGGTGCGGCCACACGTACGAGCTCGACATTCACTCAAAACACAATAAGCTGAGTCCTTACATATATATAATCATGCTGATTTTTATATTATTATGTGAATTAATATTGACACAATAGATACATCTGTTATTTTCTATATTTAATCGTATCCTAAATTCTGTATTGACGGAAGCTTATCCTAATTGCTAAATGGAAATAGAAAAACTTATTTTTTTTATAATATGTAGTTATTTTTAATCCGTAACCTATTCCCAAAGTTGATAGTTGTGATAAGTTACATCTTTTAAGTTCTAAGTCATGTTCATTAATTTACTACTTTAATATCTCGTTATTATCAAGACATTCAAGCTATTTTATTAAAATTAATTCTATACTCGTTTTCAATATAAATCAATACAAACTAAATGTGTAGGTTTCTATAAAAATAATGTTATTCTAAACAAATTCTATATATGTATAAGTATCAAAAGCTTCATACATAAACAATCTTTGAACTTTTTACTATACATAGAAACATCAAATCCATCAAATATAAAGAGAAATTTGTCACTATGATTATGTCAAACACAAAAATAATCCCGTCATCTATTTAGACATGACGCACCCCTGCAGTTCGGGACTTGCAAATTTAGGGAAGGATACCCGAAAGCTATGAGTTTACATTGAAGCCCCTAAATAAGCGGAAATAAAATGAGATTAAAAAATAATAATAATTACATTGACAAAGTGTCTTTTTGTTCTTAGTAAATTTGATAAGTAGAGTTATATGTACAAATTTTCTTATAAAGGTAAAGCAAGTCGTAATTTGAGGCCAGTCCAGTCCAGGCCACACGTTTGTGCCCCTGAATAGCGTGTGATTGTAAAATCAACAGATTGTGGATTTGATTCCCACTTGAGGAAATTAAATGTTTAATATTTTCATTTTTGCGCTCCGGTATCGAGTCCCATCACTCAACAACACTATTGAAAAGTACTAAATAAAAATATATAATAAGTTTTAGTTTTCTCCAGACCTCTCAGGAACTTCATATCTTCCTTATAAAAAAAATAAAAATGATCATTAGTATATTCAACATTCAAAAACACATTTTGAACATGAAATCGCATTTTTCGAAGCTCAAACGCACAGACGGTTGAAATGAGAGATTATTACCGACTGCTCTCTATAGGTGATCAGACGTCGCTAACCGGGTGGTGTTTCGTAAAAGTTGATGGGGGAGGGACGGTGGTTGTCATGGTTAATAACGCCCGCTTAGACTGCAATCGAAATACCTTGGCTGTTGGTTGGTTTCTGATGTCGCCACCTAACCGGTCGCGATAGCAACAGATCGCTCGGTTCATAAAAGCTCTTTATATGATTTCTTATATTATCAAACATTTTTCCTCTATTCAAAGGGATTTTTCAAAAGGTAAAATCGCTTTGAATTCAGTTTGTGAATTTAAATGTTGAAGCTTAAGATACTTGCGAAACTGCTACTAAGAAATGGTAACCAATTTTATTTCCTTATAAAGTCATCTCATTGAAGCGGGTAAAGGAAATGTGTCGTTCTCTTACCTGTTTATTAGATATTTGATAAAAGTCAAAACATAAAATTTTGTTAATTTTTTTGGCCTTATTCCTGAATTATTTTTTTGTATTTAAAAGTAAAATATAAAATATTATTTGTTTATTTTTAATCTAAAAAATCTTCTAAGAATTAAAAAAAAATACTTTATCTTTATATCGATCGATATACATAATTCATTCTTATTATATTTTTTAATTTGAATAGTTTTTACTAATGTTAAAATGATACAAAAATATTTATTCTAAAAGCCTCACACTGTATCCCGCACACAGCAGGGTAGGCAAAGGGAACCTAGTGTTAAGACACTCCGTTCCCCACTTTCTGCCGAATTCTGGAGGCATTGCGTGTTGAGTGGCAGAATTCAACGCCGCGCTTAACCTCGACACCATAGCGAAGAAATGAAAATATAAATTTTAGTAAATATTTCATCTCCTCGAGTGGGGATCGAACCCAGAACCAGTCGGTTTTACAGTCACACTTCGTGCCGCTGCGCCACGACTGGCCTCAATATTTGTCTTCTGTTTATTTATATAACGTACAAGCAATAAGATTTTATCAATGAAAATGATGAGATCAAACAAGACTGACAGAAAAACGTTATTAATTTATCTTACGAACTGGAAGTATGAGAGCACTCTTTACAATTCACTATTAATTAATATTTCCAAAACTTTTACGAGAATACTTAAAACTCGCGGGGACTACTTAAGCAATAATTCAACAGTAGGTCGAACACAACTCAAATATAACTTTTTAAATTACTATTATATATTCTAATACCATAAATTGATTAATATTAAGAAAAAGAATAGTTTGATGATTTTTATTGTATGATGAACACACAGAAAGAATGACTTAATTTGAGTAACTACATTTTTGGGAATCCAACGTCTACGTTTGTTGACTTTATCTATACAAGTTTTTTTTACCTTATTAGACCAAAAATGAAAAATATTAAAATTAAAAATTAAATCAGCTTCACGCTGTATCCCGCACACAGCAGGGTAGGCAGAGGGAACCTAGTGTTCAGACACTCTCTTCCCCACTTTCTGCCGAATTCAGGAGGCATTGCGTGTTGATCTCGACACCAGAGCGAAGAAATGGAAATATAAATTGAAGTAAATATTTCATCACCTCGAGTGGGGATCGAACCCACAACCAGTCGTTTTTACAGTCACACTCATGCCGTTGCGCCGCGACTGGCCTCAAACATTTCAATATATGTACCCATTTGTATATTTTAAAAGATGATCCCATAATGAACCCAGTTCATATTATTTACATTAATTTTAGACCAAAGAACAAAGAACAAAGCATTCACTAATAACAAAATAATATTTTTGCATTTATGATTCAATATGGCTTGGAATTATAAAGTTGGGTCCCCAGCTCACTTTGTGTTTGTGTAATCATATGCCACATTGACATGTGTCGTCCTCGAAAATTAAGTCCCACTGCGTGGGGTGTGTTTACCCATCCGAACATCAATAGAGTGCCTATACGAGCGTGACCTAGACTATATTATAGTAATAAGCTATAAATTTAAACATTTCAGAACAGTATGTTTTGAAACAAAATATATATAATAGTTTGATTGCTTTTGTTATTTACAAGGTCTAATATTTGTTCTCTATAGCAATTTATATGAATTATTATTATTTTGAAAATAAATTTATTCTAATGTAGTTTTTAAATAATTTCAGTCCCTTAATCGGTCCGTGTAAAGGAAAAATATATTTGTGAAACCAAAACAAACCAAAACATATAATATTTTTTAATGTATTTCAAGTGTAAAAACATTTATCAGAAAAGGAATTTAAGCCGGCGCCTCCTGGAAACCGTCCAAGGGCTCTGACCACTAAGCTATACGTTCTCATCAAGCTTATTATGGTACGTTTGTTACAAGTCAGAGCGTATGGACGGTTTCCAAGAGGCGCGGGTTCAAATCTAAAAAATTAAAAAATATTATTCTGTTTCTAAATAAGTACAAAACATATGATATATCATATTTTTATATTTCTGTTTTTATTCTTTTTTGATGATTCTAAATTCTTGCATGCAAAACATACGTTTCTCAAAAAAAGGTTAAAAAACAATGTCATATGAGTTTTTGTTCGTCTGTAACTTAAAATTCTTGTAAAATATTAAGTAGCTCGTAAGATTTACTCCACTACAATTATTTTTTCTTTTGTTTAAGCTATTTATAGCAGAAAATTGTTTGAGATTAAAAAGCGTAAAGAAATGTTTACGCCATTTAAAACTCTCGGTTAAGTCAGTACAACATTACCCTAAACCAGGTCAGGTCAAGGCAACGTGAATGTATCACATGTAAAACCTGTATTTACAATTCAAATTGCCTAAAAATAATATTCTAAGGTAATTAAATTATTGTTAAAGAATAAATAAATTTAGAAAAGTATTTAAGAAAATTGTATGTATGATTTAGTTTTGTTTAATAATTTTATATTTTTATTATTAAGTTTTTTGAATCATTTTATTTTTTGAATAAATTATAATTTTACAAGAGTACAAAAAATATTATAATAATTATCTTTCCTAGTTGTAATGTTTGTATAGGCAAGGAGTTTCATAATATAACAATAAAACAATATCAAAATGTATAATAAATATTGTAAAGATTACAATTAAAGTTGTATATTTTATATTGAATTATTTTCTTATATAAAAGAAATGTATATAAATACATTTAGTAAGTAGTATGATAATATAATATATTTTTTATCAATTACATGATTTGCATTTTGTCACATAATATATGAGCCATATCATCTGTTTTAGGGGCAATATTCTGATTTTGTTATAGCCAGAACAAACTGTTATAGCTTGAACGCAAAGGAATGTAGGAAAGAGCAAAATGTCTATGAAATCATATGAGATGACCATTTCATCGAGTTACTTCGTTATTTGTAATTGGTTTCTCTTCTTATTGCGTTATAGGCTTTTTAAAATACTATTAGTTTACATGAATTACCGAATATTATATTTTTAGGGTTCCGTGCATCAAACAGAAAAAAACAGAACCCTTAACAGACAACAAATTGATCCTAACTTTGTTGCCCGTTTGTCATCTATCCTTCGTATTTATTTCGAGATTGTGTTAATGTATCTGAAATCTGAAATTAAAATCAAATATTGAAGTCTAAGGTCTCTAAAGCACAGAAAAATTAAGCTTCTAAGTAAACGCAATCAAAAGAGACGAGCGTTTATGCATATTTTTTGCTGCATTCTGTATAAAATTCGCCGCGTAATCAAAACCTTGGGTACTTACATAAATTTATAAAAAAATACAAACTTATAACTGTACTTTATTTCATACAAAACAAGTGAGAATGTCCGCAAAATTACATTTGTCAATTTTTATAAATAGCAATTCTTTTTGACATACTATTCTGAAATTGGTACGCACCCTTTGATATGCGAGTTCGACTCGCATTTGATCGGTTTTTCTACTTAAAATATATTGCAAAAAATCATAACATGGTTAAATGTTCTGTTCACATGTGATGTCATATAACAATGTCGTATACTCGTATATATATTTTATAAGGCTCTCGATGGATTACAAATAGGATGTTAAATCAGTTTTACATACAAAATTATTGATCAAGGCTTTATCATGACATTAAAGTTACAACAACAAGAAATTGTAACTTAAATATACTGTAGATATTAAAAATATTGTTTAAAGTATATTCCGATATAAATACATTTAAAGATAGATCTGCGGTAAAACGCAAAAATGGGGTGAATCTGTTCCAGAATTTATGCGTAAAGATAGGCAATGGCGCGGCTCATTGCTTTTTCACTCGGTTACTCAAATGTAGATGGATGAGGGCGGTGGAGACGCTGCCAGAGACAATTGTCAGCCATCGCTCAGTGTCCTCGCTAATTGAAAATTCGCACAAGCTTCATTTAAATCGCCATCGACAAGAGAAGACGCGACGCCACTCAAAATTAAACCCCGCTATAATTTGATAGTCTCCCACCTCTGTCACAAATCGGAACACTAAAGGTCGTTTGAAAATTGCGTAACTTTACAAATTTGACGATCTAGCTAAAGTTTGCTGGGTAGAATTCTTAATTGGAGTTCTCCTAATATAGAAATTCAACGTTATATTTCGTAATAGTACCAATTACGGATCCCTTATTACATAAATACCCTTTAAAGTGGAATCGGGGAAGGAAGAGGGCGAGAACGGAAGAAATTTCCGATAACAAGGAGCTAAGAATGGGGAATTATGAAATATAACATACTTCTGATAACTCGAATGTTCTTTTTTATTATATCCTTGTATAGGTATCCGTTGTTAATAATCGTAATAACGCTTCAAAATGTTTATTTGGCATATTATGCTTTCATAAACACTTTCAACAACAATTTTATGAAAAGGTAACTTTTGCATAACAACGTTTGTGAGTCAAAAAATACATTAGGCCGTGTTACGTTAGCGGCCATCATCGAAAAACAATTTCCTGCAAGCATTTTTGTTCATTTCAAAACAAATTTGACATTAGTAGAAAACCCGTGGATGTGTGGGGATGGGTGCGACCCGTATTAAAATATTTTAAACAGGCTATGAATATGCAGAGACACGGCCCCGGGTGCCGGCGGTTAACGATTTGCACGTTTTTGGACCAGTCGCTAATTGCAAATGTACACTTATGGCGAATGTAATTGCTTTCGCTGATAGCGGATGTGTTGAGGTTGCTCTTCGATTCTTTTTGGTTATTATTTTAATAAGGCCAGCCAGTGTTGAGGCCAGGCGTGGCGCAGCGGCACGAGGTGTGACTGTAAAACCGACTGGTTGTGGGTTCGATCCCCACTCGAGGAGATGAAATTCTTCCAATTTTCCAATTCTTCGCTCTGGTGTCGAGGTTAAGCGCGGCGTTGAGTTCTGCCACTCAACACGCAATGCTAACATGAAAAATAATGAAAGTAACCTAAAATCATTTCTGAATATCTATTCAACGATACCCCGCTTGATATAGTTGTCCATTTTTATTTTCTTCGTTTTGACGATATATCGTCGGGATGTTGCTGTGGAGGACTTCGATTATTTTCTTTATGACACCCGTAAGGTTAAGACGAACCGAGTAATGTAAGAATCATCAAAATAGGTCATCCGTTTGGCCTTTACAACTCTACAAATTTCGTAGACAGATAAACATATTGACCTTTGTGTCCCGCAGTCAGATAATAATAAAAAAGAGAGAGAAAAAAAGAAGAAATAAAAAAAGAACCTTTAAATTATTCATTAATATATAATTATTATTGTCGATTACAATAGATAATTTATTAATACAAACGATCGTTTCAGACAAACAAACTTGAACGTTCAAAGATCAAGATCTTCATTCAATATGAAGATAGACAGGCAACTGAGACTAACTCGAGCGAAATCAAAGTGGGATTCTCTGTACACTATATGAAATGAGCGCTCGAGGAGCTGTAGGTATACATACCTACTACATACCTACTATAGAGTCTTTTCAAGAGTGATTAAGGTCGGATTGAGGCGGGCAGCGGACGTATCTATTCAATTAATGAAGTCTGGAGCCAGGTTAGCCAGTCCCTCGATTTATATTGCAACGAGAATTGCCCTATTTGTACGTACGTAAACTGTAAGTGTACTCCACGAACCTCGCCCGCTCATGACTAAGTTGCAACAAAATGTAATATACCTCCTTGAAACGGATTTATATTAAATTATTCCATACATCAGCGGTCAATTTGTAGCGAAATTGGAGTACGCTACTAAGAATTTAAATTGTAATGTTATAAAAAGTGTTTCTTTATGTATCGGTTTAGGTTTAGGTGAACGCGAAATCTATATATGTATTATTATATACATTCTCGTATGTACAAACAATCAGTCAATTTGTTCGTGCTTCTGTTACGTTATACTAACATCGACCTGCGGCTTTGCTCGCTCGTCGCTCGTCAAATATTTGTTAAATAGTCAAGAGAGTAGAAATAGCTAAGAGTTGTGTATGAAAGGTGTCTCTTACTAAGTGCCCGAAGTAACTATTATCGCAGTGACAGTGGCTTACACCTAAACGGACTATCCAAAACAAAAGCATTTTTTCAATTCGAACTAGTAATCCCTGAAAATAGAACGTCCAGCCAAACAACATAAAACAATATAAACATACTCGTCTACTTTATAATAATAGTATGATTAGATAGATACACATAATTAAATGGAATTAAAAAAATATTTATTTCTATTCTATATATTATGGTCAGTCAAGAATATGCTACGTACTAAACTCAAATAATAAACAAATATAGTATAATATTATGAGCACTGACATCTTCACTAATACCAATTACCAAAATGTTTAAAAAAAATAATGTTTTTTAAATCTGCAATAAAAACAATCGAACTATTTTCTTTTTGACTTTAATACAAGATTATTTATATTGGGCGCTCATATATATATATATATATATATATATATATATATATATATATATATATATATATATATATATATATATATATATATATATATATATA
>JAATLQ010035427.1:91575-112962 GCA_013421005.1 Heliconius erato x Heliconius himera
CAGAGTAATTTCCCATTTGTTTTTGTTTCTCCTTAGCAATGTAAAAAGGCGCCAAAAGTGTACAAATATCTCTGCATAATGCACACAATAAGGTTGGCAGAGGGAACCTAGTGTTAAGACACTCCGTTCCCCACTTTCCGCCGAATTCTAGAGGAGTTAAGTGTTGAGTGGCGGAACTCAACATGCAATGCCGCGCCGCGCTTAGCCTCGAAACCAGAGCGAAGAAATGAAAATATAAATTGAAATAAATATACCATTTCCTCGAGTGGGGATATAACCCACAACCAGTCTCTTTTACAATCACATTTTGTGCTCTACAAACGGACTGGCCACTAATTCTTTTAATATTTGAAATAGCGATTCTATTATTTACATTAGACAAAATTTGTTTTTACTTTTATTTTCAGCTATGAGTAGATACTACTAGTAACCTCCTAAGGGTGGTAAATAAAGTTATATATTCAAATTATCTTTCTGCTTATTCAAAATGTCATTTACGTTTCCTCCTTATGGTAAGATTAAGTGAGTCATAGAGTTTCATCATTCAACCCTTAAATCCTTGAATTCGGAAGGAAAGTTGGAAACGCTGTGTGTTGATGTTTTCTCCGCCATTCCTTAAAGCATTATGCTTTATAACTATCTATTGAAAGCTAAAAAAAAAACTAAAATATATGAGTAGATTCCTTGCTACATTGCAGGCAAAATAGATAATACCTGAGATGCGATGCTGCAAAGCGCAATGGAATTATTGGATTAAAGCGAACTGCCAAGGGATGTTCTAGTACTGTTTAGCCGTAGTGGCAGTCTACTGTTATCTTAGTAATTTATCCATTTACAGTAAAAGATCTATCACTAATATTGATGTAAAGATTTTTTTATTGTTATAAAATAAAATAAATTAGCTTCACGCTGTATCCCGCACACAGCAGGGTAGGCAGAGAGAACCTACTGTTAAGACACTCCGTTCCCACTTTCTGCCGAATTCTGGAGGCATTGCGTGTTGAGTGGCAGAACTCAACGCCGCGCTTGTCCTCGACACCAGAGCGAAGAAATGGAAATATAAATTTAAGTAAATATTTAATCTCCTCGAGTGGGGATCGTGTTTTGCAGTCACACCTCGTGCCGCTGCGCCACAACCGGCCTCAATTATTGTTATTAAATGATAAAAAAATAAAATAAGCTTCACGCTGTATCCCGCACACAGCAGGGTAGGATGAGGGAACCTAGCGCTAAGATACTACCTTCCCCATTTTGCGCTGGAATCAATTTATGATTATTTCATTTAAATTATATTTAAAGTAAAATTAATATAGCTTCACGCTGTATCCCGTACATAGCAAGGTAGACGCAGGGAAACTTCTTCATTCCCACTAAAACATTTCCGTTCTCCACTTTCCGCAGAATTCTCAAGGTTTTGCGTGTTGAGTGGCAGGACTCATTGTCGCGCTTTGTCTGCAGTTACCAGAACGAGAAAAATGAAAATTTAAATATTTCATTGCCCTGAGTGGAAATCGAACCTAAAACCATCGCGTTTACAGTCACATGCAAGTGCCCAGCCGCCATGACATCCCCTAATAGGATTCGGACGGAAATTAATATAAATGTTATATATATAATATTTAATGTTATTGAATATTATATATTCAAGGCAATATACAATAACGGACAAAATATGAAGTAAAATTTTAAAATTACTCTTTTATAATAAATTATTCATTAATTTAAAGCATATTTATTAAATAAGTTTCACACGGAAAGTGATTTAAAAAAAACATCTGCAGTGAGTGCACTGTATGTGATAGCGTTTCGAAATACTATTAAATATTCTGATATAAAATTTAAGCCCGGAAAGTAATCTCCACAAATGGGCACCGCTTAGCAGGCCATTTTGCCATTTCGATGCATTTCCTCTTGGAAATTACTATCATTTGTTAAAAAGGGACGAATGCTCTTAAATCGGTCATAGAGACGTAAATCGGGCGGAGTGGTTGTAATTTGTCGTACTAATTGTTGGTAGATATTACGATAAATGAAATGATATAAAACCGGTCAAATGCGAGTCGGATTCGAATACCGAGGGCTCCGTACCAATTTCAGTTTTGTATGCCAACGGGAAGTACGTGAAAATGACTAACTTAAATTTGCGGACGTATGTATTCATTTTGTATGAAATGAACTACAATTATAAGTTTGTAATTTGGTTTTTCTATCAAATATCTATAAATTTTCACCGCCAAACGCTACGGTAAGTTAACTTTTAAAATTTTTCTCTTTATTTGTTATTGTTCTTGCTATAATTCATAATTGTAGGTCCACGGGAAGTACCCTTTTAATACAAAATGCAGTAATAGCAATGTATAAACGTTCGTATCTTTTGATTGCGTTTACTTAAAACCTTGTTTTTTTTCTGTACTTAAAGGGACCGTAGTCTAGAATATTTGGCATTACAATTTGAATCATCCACGCGATCTAGAGATAAATGGTCTTGATAGACAGACCGATGAACAGACGGACAACAAAATGATCCTATAAGGATTCCCTTTTCTCAGTTTTGAGATACAGTACCCTAAAAAATATTTACGATACTTTGAAGGGTACAATGGTAAATAATAAAATAGGTAGGCCATAAAACAACCTTAAAGATGCTAAATATTTTCCCATTTTCTCGCAGCGATGACTCGGCTTCAAAATTTTGCTGAATTGCGAATCTTCTTGGAACCGTCTATAAATCTGACCATAAAAATAAATCCCCACAATCAAATCGCGAACAGCGAAAAAAGTAAGGTTGTTTGTTGCTATTCCAGGGGCCTATATGAATATTGTTTAGGAACTATTTTGTAGAGGAATTGTATGAATGTAAATATGTGTTCTCATAATATTTGACATTACAAGAAGTGAGGCCAGTCGTGGCGACAGGTGACATATTGTAGGTTTGATTTACACTAGAGGAAATTAAATATTTTTTTTTTGCTCTGGTGTCGAGGCAAAGCGCGGCGTTGAAATCCGCCACTCAACACGCAATACCTCTGGAAGGCAACAAAAAGTGGGCAGCAGAGTGTTTTAACATTAGGTTCCCTTTACCTACCCTACTACATGCGGGATACAGTGTAAAGAGGATATATATATCGATTTAATTTGTTATTATAAGGAAAAACTATTTAAAAAACTAGTTAAATATACGCTTATACAATACAAACACTATTTTATACTTTATTGTCGATGGCAAGCTCATATTCCGGCCCATCCCTGAGACCTTAGGGGATAGGAAGTGAAATAAAAAGGTTATAAAATGCAAGAAACCGGAAATGACTACACCCTGCACAACTGTAGGGGGACACACTTATACTTGTAAAGCTACGAGGATATGGAAGTGGCTAGTATATTATAACAATTATAGTCTTCTTTTCTTTAGCATTTTTATTATCAGTTTCACGCTGTATCCCGCACACAGCAGCGTAGGCAGTGGTAACCGTGAACAGTGTAAAGACACTCCGTTCCCTTTTGCCGAATTCAGGAGGCATTGCATGTTTAGTGGCAGAACTCAACACCGCGCTTGTCCTCGACACCAGAGCGAAGAAATGGAAATATATTGTTTTGTAAATATTTCATTTTCTTGAGTGGGAATCGAACCCGCAACCAGTCAGATTTACAGTCACACATTGTGCCCCTGCGCCACGATTGGCCTCAGACTACATTCTTTAGCATTTGTCATTAAAAACATTGGTAAGTACGTGGTACTATCTTAAGATTAGAAAAAACTGTTTGTTTTAATAAATAAGAGAAATAAAGTAACTTCAAATTGAGAATACAACGTAAAATGATAGTGCTATAGGCAAAATGATGGACATATTCATTTCATATCGATATAGTTTCAATTTAAATAAGTATCCCAAGAACTTGTTTTTGAATTTAAATCTTTGTTGGATTGCATTTCAATTAGTAACAAAACTTTTTTTTTTTGTATAAATTTATTAGTATTTATTATTATTTACTTTTTTGTACCAGGGTAGGCAGAGCGGGCATCTACTCCCCATTTTTCACCGAATTATGGAGACTTTGTGTGTTGAGTGACGGAAATTAACGCCGCGTATTTCGCCTCGACACTAGAGTTAAGAAAATGAAAATTTTATTTCTCGAGGAAATCGAACTCACAACGTCTGCAACAAACAGCCTCTGCGCAACGACTTGCCTCTTAATTTACTTATTTAAAATAATAAATAAAACAAAAAGAGCAACAGCAGTCTTTACATTCTATTGATCCGTTACACTACTAAAACGTAAACAATAAATGAAACATTACTATTTCATTTCCATGAACACTTTAACTTAATAGTATAATATAATGTTTTAAAATTCGAACACAGCAAGAAGACATTTTCTTCACACCAACAAGCAAGACATCGTTTCCTCTCCATTCCACAAGCCATGTCCAAATTTGGAAAAGCAAAATCGTATTTAAGGGCCATTTAGTAATTTGTTTGTGATTAGCGAAGCGTTACTTTTGATAGAAGTCCCGTAGCTGCGACGCTAGGAGAGAGAGGTGTTTACCAGATTTATTACCTTCCATTTCGATTTGTTTACTCAGTTGTTCAGATCCAATTACTTGGCACTGTTTCTGTACTTAATTAAAGGGACGCCTGATTACTCGCCCGCTGCGAGGCTTTGTATAATTGCTATTGTTTAGCAAATGAAGACAAATGAAACTTTAATTTAATGACACTGTCTCTTTCAGACGCGCGGAAGGAGGCGCTGTTCGCTAGCCTTGCGTAGAGTTTAAATTAGATGTTAGAACTGAGAGGATCACGTGTGATTGGTAAATATATTGCAATAGGCACTCTTATGAATATAAAATAATTAATAATATTTATAATAATATGAGAGTATTTTTTATATTTAAAAATAATTTTATTATTTTTATGTTTAGAAATACTAAAGATTCTTTGAGATGATGATGATAATAAAGATTCTTTGATGTAGTTTTAATCTGATTTTAAAAATATTTAGCCAGCCAATATAGAGTTAGGAAGTGAGTTCTATAATTGCGCTGCATAAACTGTGAAAGATTTTTCATAGAAAGAATTATGAAATATAGAGACCTCAAGCTTTCTTAGAGTGACATAGGAGCGTACATCTCTCGATCTCTACGATCTCTCACTTGGAAGTTACAATTGAAGCAAGAAGGAGAGGATAACTTTAAAATGTTAAAAATAACAGTGAGAATGGTGCAAGTTACGGTGTAAACACGCAGAAAGCCAATTCAGTTGCCGACGGAAATCAGACACGTTTTCAAATTTGTGTAAGCCGAAGATAAAACGAATACACATATTCTGAAGTCGGTCAAGTTGATCAAGACTCTCCTCATTAGCATCAG
Organism: Heliconius erato x Heliconius himera; assembly: GCA_013421005.1. Taxonomy (NCBI): domain Eukaryota; kingdom Metazoa; phylum Arthropoda; class Insecta; order Lepidoptera; family Nymphalidae; genus Heliconius; species Heliconius erato x Heliconius himera. The sequence continues at coordinate 96,947 of JAATLQ010035427.1, forward strand.
GATAATAAACATCAGCGTAATCTAACAGTGGCAGAAGTAGAGATTGAGTATGAGTGTTTTTAGAGCACATATATAATGTACAAATACAATTTTTATACTGTTTTATCATAGTACAAATTATTTGATATAAATAATAAATATAAATATTAAATGAAAAACAAAATGGTGTCCAGACGTAGAACTATTCTTAAACGAAGCTAACCTTTTTTACTTTACAATTTTAAATAGACTAACCTTCTATATAGATGATATAGTCCAGTCGTGGTGCATCGGCACAAAGTGTGACTGTAAAACCGACTGGTTGTGGGTTCGATCCCCACTCGAGGAGATGAAATATTTATTTAAATTTATATTTCTAAAGTGCGGTGTTGAGTTCTGCCATTCAACACGCAATGCCTCCAGAATTCGGCAGAAAGTGGGGAACGAAGTGTCTTAACACTAGGTTCCCTCTGCCTACCCTGCAGTGTGCGAGATACAGCGTGAAGCTGATTTTTTTTATTTATTCTATATAGATAAACATATTACTTACCCAATTTCATAGAAATCAAAGCAGAAGGCAATTACACAAGTTACGTACGAGTAAAATCACCATGTGAAACGTTGTTAGAACATTCGATTAGCTAATATTGTTTGATATTTGCGTGCGTCTCAAGGCTCAGTCGTGTAATGAATGGTAACGAAGTTTGGCGTTCAGAGTGAAACACTTTTAATTAACTTTAACTGCATTTTATGCATGGGTTGTTGCAGGAATATTTAACTAAAATGTGAATATCAAAATGGATATGATTTACATAATATTTTTTTAGAAATAGTAAATTTGCATCATGTATGTTAGATGTTTAACAAATTTATTCTAAGTTTTTTTTATTCACGCACATAGCAAAGTAGACAGTAGACGTGGGAAGCCTGGGAGCCTAATACTAAGACATTTCCGTTCTATACTTTTCGCCGAATTCTGGAAGTATTGCGTTATTTCCTCGTAATCAAAATATTAAATATTTCATTTCCTCGAGTTAGAATCGAACCCATAACGTAGAGCCATGACTGGCTTTGACTATACACATATTTTAGGTACAATATACTAATTGGGAGCGGCCACTAACTAATCAATGTAAATTCATAAAATAATATCGTTTCAAAATCTAACTAATTAAACACTCTTATAATACATTAAAAAAAATCATCAGAATATACTTTTCAATTTTTAATCCTAATAAAATTTAATTCATATAAACTTTATATGCTGCTCGAAAGATTTTGTAGTACTGCAGTGTGTAGTACCGTAATTCGATTCAGTAGCGACCGGAGCGGCATACTTTTAATTGACCGTAACTGCATTGGCTTCAAGCGTTATTGCGTTACCGTAGCACTTCCTGTTGCCGAGTTTAAAAGTTAAACTGGAAATATCTAGAAATATGCATATACCTTTACAGATTGAACTTAATTATTGATGAGAGGAAATTGAGAATTAGTTGAAATTAAACTTATCGATATTAATGTAGGGGAGAGGGGGGCACATTCGAACGGTTTTTAAACTTTGTGTCATATCTAAAAATTCTACAGTTTTTAACTTCTTTACTATTTCACAATGCTTAGTCCAACTATTGTGCCATACAATCGTAGCATCATATGTAGAAAAATATATAAGTTAAAGGTGCAATATCAACTTTAGTAGCAGTGGTCAAATGTTCAAAGCTGCCCCCCCTCCGGGGTAGCTTTGAACATGTATGGGGCAGTTTTGAACTATCATCGAATTCAATGAAATTAAAAAGCTTTTAAGTAATTTTATCAATAAACTTAACATTAGAAACGACGGAGATCAAATATCAGTACCATGTTAACTGAAAAAATAATATACCTAGTTTAATATTGCGATTGTACTAGTACTAATGTTAAATAACTTTAATATTATTAATAGACTTTAAAAAAACAAAAAAGTAGCTTTGGCTTCGTAGAAGTAATTAACATTATGGGATCAATCATAGAATAAATCTAATATTATGAAAATAAAACATAATATTTTTTAAATAAACAGCTTACTACCTTAATTTAAACTTAGAAAAATTAAATTTAAAGGAAAACATGGATGTAGTACGTGACGTAACCAGCAACTGAAATTGGGGGAAGTAGTCTACGTAAGAAATAAAAATTAGCTTCACGTTTTATCCCGCACACAGCACGGCAGGCAGAGGGAACCTAGTGTTAAGACACTCCGTTCCCCACTTTCTGCCGAATTCTGGAGGCATTGCGTGTTGAGTGGCAGAACTCAACGCCGCGCTTAGCCTCGACACCAGAACGAAGAAATGGAAATATAAATTTAAGTAAATATTTCATCTTCTTGAGTGGGGATCGAACCCACAACCAGTCGGTTTTACAGTCACACTTCGTGCCGCTGCGCCACTTTCGCGGTATTTTTTTTACAAATAATAATATTCAAAACTGCCCCCTCTATTTTGTTCAAAGCTGCCTCAGTGGTATTTGAAAATTTCTTAACGTTTTTTTTTCAAGTAAAAGTTTAAAAGTTGTAGTAATCTCTAGTTTATTGCATGATATATGAAACATTCTAACTAAAAGAGGAAAAAATAAAACCATATACCTTGAATTGGATCCCTGCGATCCTTACGCGTTTATTTAAAAATGTATAAAATTTTACTCAAAATCAAACACTCCTCGTAACTCAACCACGGGCTCTCATATATCAGCGGTGACAAGTGACACGTGTGCAGATTAGTGCTGCCACTACTCAAAAAAAATCTACCAAAATTTCTTTTTAAAATAGCTCTGTTAACACATATTTTCAAAGGTGCCCCTGTTCTAAGCTACCCCCCTCTCCCCTATGTATATAGCATATGATTTTTAGATCCTATTAAGCATACTAAATACAAGAAAACATGTCCTTAGATATTGTAATCGATACAAACATTTGAGTGCTTTACATTTTAAAGAGAATACATAAATAGGTTTCTTACTATCAACTCGTTTCTGAAATGTGGTTTATAAAATATTTACAGAGAATATTTAATAATACTTCGCCATAGTAAAATATCCATGCTTAATATAAAAAAAATGGTATTGGAATGTCCGTCTCAATCAAAAAGTACGTGAATTAAAAGCAGTAATTGCCAAAAAACCATAATTAAACGCCTTTTCTTTTTTGTAATTCGGATCTTGAAACTAAAATATCATTAATAAATACGCCTGTCCTGTCATAATATACTTTATTTTGTTCATCAAAGTTAAATAAAGCTTTCAAAATTTCACTGTACTACATTATAATTACTTTTCCATTAAACAATTTGCTAAGTAAGTAAAAGTAAACCAAAATAAAAACAAAAATCCTGCGAGCAAGGAACATAACAGGATATAAACTTGGTAACTTTGGTAGATTAGTGTTTATACGTTACGGCAGTGTCTCACAGTCCCCTTTGCATATTTTCGACTCGTTGGCGTAAACCTGTTAGGCTAACTACAGCTCACACGGACGTTGTTTATGGCAGCTAGCCTGGCGTAACAACTCGCTTAGTGCGCGAGAGAGATGGAAACATCAAAGTAGAATCACCATGGAGGAAATTACATTAGATTTTTTGTTTAAAATTTTAAAATTGTCAAAACTGGAAAATAGATTTTAAGAAAATGTAGTATTATTAAATTTTAATAATATTTTAAGTCTTATATACTTATATTTCACGCTTTATCCCTAGCGGGGTAGTCAGATAGAACAGAGCGCTACACGCTACGGTCTCTACATACATCTTTCGCCTCGTCTAGTGTTATCAACCTCTTCATAGATGCCCTCCGGAGGGTCCTCATGCTTTTTACGTGACCTTCCTCCAGTATCTTTGATAGTGTGTTTTCGAAGGTCAGCCGAGGTCTCCCCCTACAACTCTTAACACTCACTTTTCCATCATAAATCTTTTTTGCCATTCTTTCATCACTCATTTGTTTGACGTGCCTTCCATTCTGTGTGAGGTACACAGAATGGCATTCATTGCGGATTCCTTCATTCTTCATTTTCATTGATTGTTCATTTTAAGTCTTAATCTTACGATATCTCAAAATGTATTTGTGTGTCATAAAGTGATTTACAATATTTTTCGTGACAGTTACGGTGTTAAGGCTCTCATAATACAACGTAGTAGTACCGTGATTTGTTTATTTATCATAATTGTAAATGTCGCTAACAGAAGTCTAAGGAGCTTACAAATAACTGCTGGCAAACGTAAGAATTATACATAGATGTGTAATCCTTAATATATTTGGGAAATAAAAACAGTTACAAAAACCCTTATCGATTATATAAGTAAATTATACATATATAAATATTCACTACCTATAACAGTCTGATTACCATATTGTAAGTTAAATATGAAGGGTATTTCATATCACTACCTATAAATATAGCTATTGATATTCAGCAAATTTTATTTTGTGTATTAGGTAACTGTAGACATTTTATGTTATAATTTGAATTCAGAATTTATAATTCTATAAAAATATACTCTAAAATCCATCTAGTTAAAATTATTAGAAGGTCTTATAGATATAGAATTTTAAAGTAATTAAATTCATAATTAATGAAAAAGTTAAGCTACCATGGTTAATAAAACTAAAGAGAAATCTCTTAGCGAAGCAGTATATTTACCTCAAATAAATCGTAAACCACGTCTTAGGAGTAACTTAGATTAGATTTTAATTTTCAAATTGATATTAAATTTCCAAAGCTAGTATTAATTACACTTTTATCTTTATTACAGAAATAAAATATTAGAATATAACGCTAAGCCATAAATGAAAAATTTATTATAGATAAATATAATTTTTACTATTTATTAAAGTTTTACTGAAAGGAATGAGACCTGGCTGGTGCACGTGCACACGCAATTGCAAATGCGACAGTTTGTGGGTACGATTCCCATTCGAGGAAATGAAATATTTAATATTTTCATTTCTTCGCTCTGGTGTCGAGGCAAAGCACAGCGTTGAGTTCCACCACACAACACGCAATGCCTCCAGAAATCGGCGGAATGTGGGAAACGGAAGTATCTCAACACTAGGTTCTGTACTATGTGCGGGTTCAGCGCGAATTTGAAAAAATAATTAAAGTTTAACTTAAGAAATTATTAATTTGAAAACTATTTTATCATTATGGTTTTGTGATTTATACAAAAAAAATAATAATAAAAAAATTTAAATGATCACACTAGAGAGCTTTGCCTGCAACTCTTTTTGGTGACAAACTTTGCTTACTTCGATCTCTAACATAATTTTTACGTTTCATTTCTCGTTTTAAGTAAAATTAATCTGCCGAGTTCTTTTTTTATTTCAAAATACGACAACTTTTCTCCCACACGACTACTACTCTTGATTTTAAATTGCTATTCGTATCAAAAAAAATACTCATCCACAACTTTTTATGACAGCCAAATAGTAAAAACGGACTCTTTTTGATTTGTCAAGTCTGTCTATGTCTCTGTCCGTCTGTATTTCATAGCCACTTTATTTCGAAACTATTAGAACTACATATGATATTTGGTTTCTAGATTTATTCTGTAAGCCGTTTTTAGTGTTCTGTACCTCGTATTATTAAATTATAATTTAACATTTAATATCGTTTGCAATGTAAAAAAAAAATAATATTTAACGAAGATTAATAGATTTTTGTAATTATTCACCCGTCACATATTTAGTAAATAATGTAACCAAATATATTTTTATGTTATAATAGTAGGAAAAATGGAAAGGAATGCATCTTTTTTATTAATAGAACATTTTATTAAACATTAAATACAAAAAAAAAATAACAAAAAAAGAACTAATATTATATTAATAATATATACATCGTTTCATATAAAAAAATATATATATTCTATTAAAAATTACACTAAAACTAGATGCAATAGTATCCCTAAAGTCCAAGCCACCATTTATCGGACGGGTCATTGTGTTACCGGATCCGCTCAGCCGGGTTTCCAGTAATTACATAAGGGAATTCCCCTGGCCCAGCGGTGCCTATTTTTACTTTACAAGAGGTACTTAGGTAAATAACAACACTCTAAGGTAACTAACAATATTGCCTCTATGTTGCTTGGACGTTTGGTACATTGGGATTTTTTTAATCTTCATTTTTATATCTCTTTTTTATTTTAATTAAATGATTACAATATACCAGTCATGGCACAGTGGCACAATCGTGTAAATATAAACGCGACAGGTTGTGGGTTCAATTCCCATTCGAGGAAATGAAATATTTCCTTAAATGTATATTTCCATTTCTTCGCTCTGGTGTCGAGGTTTAGCGCGGCGTTGAGTTCTGCCACACAACACGCAATGCCTCCAGAATTCGGCAGAAAGTGGGGAACTGAGTGTCTTAACACTAGGTTCCCTCTGCCTACCCTGCAGTGTGCGTGAAACTAAAAAAAAATACAACATACATACACGTGATGGACGTAAAGGGGATATATTGTTAAGACACTTCGTTGCTCACTTTCCGTCAAATTCTGGATGCATTGCGTGCTGAGTCGCAAATCTCAACGCCGCGCTTTGCCTCGCAGAAACACACCAGCAAAAATAGAAATATCATTTTAAACAAATATTTCATTTTCTTGGGGATCGAAACTACAACCAGTCGCGTCAATAGTCACACTTTGTACCTCTGCGCCACTACTGGTCTCGATTTAAGTTAAATATTATAAATACTACTCTATAAGATAATTGAAATATATATACATACATAATTCCGTCGTAATCTTTTAAAACTTTTAATATCAATAAAGAAACTAATAAAACTAGAATTGGATGCTCAGTCAGCTTCCCTGGCTTCCGACGTCAACACATAATTCAGGGTAAGATTAAATGCCTCTTAGCCCCCACCGGAAGCGGAGGCGCTATTAGACAGCCGGACTCTTGCTGCATCCTACTTTACAAATATCGCATTTCCTATTCTTCAACTGAATATATATTTAATATAAGCTAATTTCTTACTTATGATCCAGAAAAAACAAAAATATTGTCTTAATTAATATTTATAATAAAATTTTATATATATTTTTATTTATATATGTTATCTATATTTGTATCTATGTTATCTATATTTGTATATATATAAAAAAGGATAAAAACGTCAATTCTGAAAAATGCAATATTTAAATATAATATTGTTTGGGTCTGTTACTACTCTATATATATAGCTAATATATTAGTAATAGAAGCTAAAAAACCGCTCAGCAAATTCTTCTCAATAGAGAAGAACTAATCAAAAGTTTGTTCGCAAATCACGTAATAACTACCTATATACTATATGTACAGAAATTAATTTTGGAATGGCTTAGAGTCTGAATCTTCATCTTCTTTTTCGGTTTTAATACTGGAGATTAATTCAGCTATTGTTATAAAACTTAAAACTACTTTATTGCTGTTTTTTTATGAGCTTTTAGAATAAAATAATATAGGATAGTTGTCATCCTTGTGCTCAATTCCTGGCGCTTCCCGTAAGAAAAAAAAAGCACGCTCAGTTAAATTACGTCATTTACTCGCAAGTGAAGCTGTAACGTATAATGCTAAGGAAAATTGTTACGTATTTATAATCAATCGAATTAGTCACTTATCTGTCTATTTAATTTAACCAGAGTTGAGTAAATTGTTTTTTAGTTTAAGAATAAGGCCTAGTGGCGCTGCGGCACAAAGTGTGACTGTAAAACCGACTGGTTGAGGGTTCCATCCCCAATCGAGGAGATGAAATATTTACTGAAATTTATATTTCCATTTTTTCGCTTTGGTGTCGAGCCAAAGCGCGGCGTTGAGTTCTGCCACTCAACACGCAATACCTTCAAAATTCGGCAGAAAGTGGGGAACGAAATGTCTTAACACTATGTTCCCCCTGCCTACCCTGCTGTGTACGGGATACAGCGTGAAGCTAATTTGAATTCAATATATTTAACGGGTCTAATTTATAATGGAACAGATTTAGAAAGTAAATTTAAATTGAGTATTTGATAAAAAATATATTTGATAAAGAATTTACGTGAATTGTGAAGTGAATGGGATATAAGTATGCCTCAGAGATCATAAATAATTTTTGTACAAAAAAAATTAAAAAAAAGTAAATATAAACGATTATTTGATTAATTGCAATCAAATAAAATTTGCATTCTATAAAATTACAATTACACTAGACACGATAAAAATATAACAAACTGATTATATCAACCGCACGACTAATTACAGTAATGTATAAAATCCTCCTTCAGTTATCTGATGTGAAGTTAAATTTCCGATAAATATGCGTTAAATAAAATACAAATAAACGCAGATACTGTAAACCACAGAAATAATATTGTGGTTAAACGGGAAACAATTTTATATGCTATGTGCAGGCTTCTGTTATCTAAACGGTTAACTTTTATAAGTCTAGTACAATAATGTGTTCAATAAATATACTATAATTCTATAATGTTGTGAAATAGTAGAGATTTAATTAAAGTCGTATTTCAATATCGTATAAAAAAACAATATATTGAATGTGGGGTGCAAAGAGGATATGTAAATTAGGGCGTGTACACACAAAAGCTTTAGCTATTTAATTGCACCTTTTTTTCTTTTAAATCGACATCTGTAAAAGAGGAGGTCATCATTTTGACTGGATGAACCGATGTTGATGGTTCTTTTTTATTTGAAAGCCGGTGTTTTCCGCGTGGTCCCATTCCTCCAATTTTGACAATGTTATCCATAAGAAAATCACGTTAGTCTTATATTTGCATTAAGTATGCGCGCAACAAATGGACAAATAACTCAATATCACGTCAACCGATTTCGCTTTTTTTCACTCTTATCTTTAATTAAGGCTAAAATATTAGAATACACTGTATTTTTTATTTATTTTCATACGCTTTCAGCAGGTAACAAATTGACTAAAAAGGCAGTTTACTAAAACTCACTTTCATTTCTAATCACCTAGTAAAATATTCACTAAAAATACAAACAAACATTACACTACCCTCAATATCTCACAAAACATTGAAACATTACTTCCCAATATAGAATACATTTTCATAATGAACCGCCTAGCCCACCTAAGCCGTAGACAACAATGTTAAAACCCAGCTATTGCGATATTGCAAGATGCGCTTATTCATAGCATCCACCCAGTGATGGGGCCGCCGTTGCAGTCTCTAGTAAAGCGAATATAATCAATGGGGATTTGCAACGGACAAAACTGTGCCCAAATTGCCGGTTTGCTGTTTGCCACACGTGTGCTCTTGTTTCGTAGAGAATATTGAATTTTTTTTTATATTATATTATAGCATGAATTCTTCATTAATATGGACTACATAGAAAAAAATCTATCTAATCTATCATTACTTAAATGCTTAATGATAGACTATTATACAGTCCACGATATAAATAACGATTTATATGTAGTAGTTTAATATTTATTTAATGTAGATTTATTATATAGAACCGAAAGTTACGTTATTTATATAATATAATAGGTGTTTTTTCTATTTAGCTTCACGCTGTATCCCGCAGAGGGATCCTAGTGTTGAGACACTCCGTTCCCCACTGTTTTTTTAATTAGCCAAGTAATAAGTTGTAGTGTGTAGTTGTTGTCGTAAAAAGCACGAGGATCCCCCGGAGGGCATGTATGAAAAGGTTGATGACAGTGGACGAGGCGAAAGAGGTATGTAGAGACCGTAGCGCTTGGCGCTCCGTTTTCTCTGACTACCCCGCTAGGGATAAAGCATGAAGGTAATTTAAATTAAGTTAATAAGTTGTAACTCGTATATATGAATTTTGACGTAGCTTGATTAGAACATATGGCTTAGTGGTCAGAGCACCTTGACGGCTTCCAGGAGGCGCAGGTTCAAATCCTGTTACTTTTTTTATATATTCTAAATAAATATTTTTCTATCTCAAGTGTGGAATAATACCTTAAAATGTTTAAATTGATTTAACTTTCTCATATCAATATTGGACTAGTATATAAAACGCGTAAATTAGAGTTTTGATAAAATTTTAGGTGAAATTACAGGACTAGTATAAAACTAAAAAAAGTGAATGCAACTAGTGCCGAAGTTGTAGCCACACTTAAACCCCTATTAAGTTTAAAGGCAAGAAGGGGTTAAGGAACCGACGACGACGATGTTACTCGATATAAGTACCAGTTTTAAAGAGTTCGTCTAAGTGCTTACTTGTATCTGAAGGGATAAAATTGTTTTTGAGTAAAATTTAAGTTTTAAAATAATATTTAATCTTCTTGTAATATAAATATTACAAAAAATACAATATTACGGTAAAAAACGGATATCAAAACTTTGATATGATTGTGATGATTTTCTTAATTGCGATATTATAAATATCTTCTGTTAATAATTACCTTTTTTTATTTAAAAAATGTGCTCCACGCTTATATCACACATAAAAGTAAAACATAAGTAACCATTGTTCGAGTTAGTCAACACCTAGTACTAGATTTATTATATTATTTATTAATCGTCAAAGGACTGGTTGTGGGTTCGATCCCAACACTACGAAATTAAATATTTATTTGAAATGTATATTTCTTCTGTTGTCGAGGTAAAGAGCGGCGTTGAGTTCCGCAACTTACACGCAATGCCCCCAGAACTCGGCTGAAAGCGGGGAACGGAGTGTCTTACACTAAGACTTTTATGTCTGTCTATCCTGCTGCGTGCAGGATAGAGCGCGAAACTCATTATTTATATATCTCGAACACTGCGACAATGGAATGAAAAACATTTATCTAAAAAATAATAATACAAAAGTTTGTCCAAATGAAGTAAAATAATATAATCTATCTCCTAGTGCGAAGAAAAATATTCACTTGTATACGATAAATGCGATAATAAATTGTTCTAGTAATGAATATTTTCCTATAAAGTTGTATTTTATTGATAATTAAATATTGAAGTACTCTGTTAACAATAAAATAACTTTAAGCACCCTGAGAAAAGGCAATTAACTGAGAAAATAAAAGCCAATTTTCACAAATTAGCGTGACAAATCTTCCTCTAACGACCGAAGTATTGATTTATTTAACTAATTTATATTCGAAGCACATCCCTTGATATTTTAGGGTTGAGGCATAATTGGACGCGCAACGGCTGCACCCGAACACATCCTTGGGCTGGCACCACGCCACTGCTTCGCATAATTTAATGTTCTCGCGGATATGTAAAAATACCTTGTTATCCTCACGCTCTTAATATTTTTTTCTGAATATGTAAAAATCAAAAAATTAGCTTCACGCTGTATCCGGCAACATAGAAGGGTAATTGTTAAGACACTCCGTTCTTCTATTGCGTATTGAGTAGTGGAACTCAACGCCGGCCTTTATAATAAAAAATAATAATTAATTCCCCGAGTAGAGACGAATACAGTCACACCCTCTGCGCCACGAGGGCCTCTAAGTATTTAATAAAAACTAAAAATATATTACAAACTATTTATTCAACTATCTATATTAAGTAACACCTACCTACAAGTACTACAGTACTCTGATACTACAGTACTGTGATACTACAGTACTGTGATTCTGTTTCAAGTCTACGAAAATATTTTAAATGTGATACTACTTGTTGCAAAACTAAAGTATTTATTAAACTTCAACAATGCAATTATCCATTTATTAATATAATATCAATCATAATTTAAATACCATTTATTATGTTCAATGAATTAATTATAAGTAAACACTTATAATTTTAAATAAAATAAATCAGCTTCACGCTGTATCCCGCACACTGCAGGGTAGGTTGCGGGAACCTAATGTTAAGACACTCCCTTCCCCACTTTCTGCCGAATTCTGCAACGTGGCAACGCCACGCGTGTCCTCGACACCAGAGCGAAGAAATGGAAATATAAATTTAAGTAAATATTTCACGGGATCGAACCCACAATCAGTCGGTTTTACAGTCACTTTATGTGCCGCTCCGCCACGACTGGCTTCATATATAATTTAAAATAATATATAAGTGAAGCGTAACTCTACCGTGTGCATTTAATACTAATATAATTAGTAACTAAATATGAACAATACATATGATATAAATATTTATAATTAACAAACATTAATTCAATACCGAATATGGAATATATTTTCCACCTCTATAGTTAAAGGCTTAATTGAATTTTGTTGAGTCACTGAAATGATTACCGGGTAATTGATATTATAATTGTTTATGCAAATCACAATTGAACTTGAGGCCAGTCGTGGCGCAGCGGCACGAGGTGTGACTGTAACAATAAATGGTTGTGGGTTCGATCCCCACTCGAGGAGATGAAATATTTACTTAAATTTATATTTCCATTTCTTCGCTCTGGTGTCGAGGTTAAGCGCGGCTTTGAGTTCTGCCACGCAATGCCTCCAGAATTTGGCAGAAAGTAGGGAACGGAATGTCTTAACACTAGGTTCCCTCTGCCTACCCTGCTGTGTGCGGGATACAGAGTGAAGCTGATTTTTTTTTTACAATTCAACTTTGCATATATAAGAATATATGTACTTTCTAAAATTAACCCAGTTGTAGGAACTGCACTGAACGTGAACTTTTCCAGAATATAATTTTATTTTCCAAGTAGTCTAGCAAACGTAACAGCAAACTACGTCGATTCCAATATTCCGCGTTCATTTTACCTTTATACATTTTTCGTTCCAGATCTACGTTTTACATAAACTAATTTCCTTGTCAATATTGGTCTCGCGACAGTTCTGTAGGCACGGCCGCCTTCCTCGAAAAAGAAACTCGAGTCGGGCTTCGACGGCCAAATCAAATCACCCCCTTTTACTGATCGCCACAAGGTTGCTCTCCACTTATATTTGTTTGTATACACGTGTCTATTTACCTTTAGCTTTCGTTTTATATCGTGTTTATTTATGTATGTAGTTCTAATTTTAATTACGATTAAAAAATAATTAAAAATATGGCATTAATTAATCCTTTCTTATCTCTCAGCGTTTTTTTTTCATCTGTTATGGGCATTTCATATATATGACTTTAATAACAACTATCACTATGGGTATTACATACAAAAGTAACTATTATTACACATTCTCTAGAACATGATGCTTTAAAATTTATTTTGAAATCTATATCTATAACTACATACATAATAAAAAAGACAATTTATACATTTATACACACACATGAAATATTAAAAAAGATATTGATTAGGACATTTAGCTATAAAATACCGATAGAATTTTTATAAGCATATCTTGATAGAAAAAAAAAATAATGTTAACAAGATCTTAGAGTCTAAAACTATATTTAGGATATTTTCTATCCTGGTTCAATTTAGCTCCCATAAACGGACAATCACATTTCATTAATTACTGATTATATATAATATATATACAAAAAAATATTTTATTTCCACAATAAACGTATTTTAGATACAAAATTAAGCAGTTGATACTATATAACAAATAATAAAGTCGTACACAATTTATAAAAAAATAAAAATTATAGAAATGCCAGAATTAAACGAACCATCTGATTTATGATTCATATGAATAAAAAAAATATAAAAAATAACGACAAAAAGAAAATTTTAAACAATAAACTTAACACACAAAAAAATTTAAAACGAAATATTATAACATCAACATCATTTTCAGTCACATATCGCATTTCCAATATCGCTATACGATACGACACGCTACGATACAATATGATACGGATTTAATCCAATAGTAGTACTGATTTAACGCAATCGCTGAGGATGCGTCCCCTCCGCCGCAGAGCAGTCACCCTTCGCTAAAGGGGAACTGTTAATATGAGGATATGAGAATTTACTGTTTAATCCACCTGCAGGCCAATTTGTTAATATTTTCGTTCAATCCACTTAAAAGCCCGCTTGAGCGTAAATCGCATGTAGAGACAGCGAACACTGAACGTTTTGAAATGGATGATGAATCACAAAGATAAAATATCGAAATGGAACCTGATCCTTTTTTTTTATTATTTTTATGAATACGGGATGTAAGTAGCGTATTTTTCTGGCGTCGCTGACACCGTCGGATGGGGGAATAGTTTTTGTGACGAGACTGAATAACACGCATTCACTTTTCGCATCGACGAACAACAATATATTGTAAGGTTGCTTGGTGGCAGAAAATAGGATAAGTTTGTTTCATTGCTTGTGATATTACAAAGATGTGTAACTTACATGTAAAAGAAATAAATTTATAAATTTTTAGAGATTTAAAACTGTTATATTTTAATAATTTTAGAATATTACGTTAATAGAACCAAAAGAATGCAAAAATAATATTATAAAGGTCGCGTCTCCCTCTTTCTTTTCTGTAAAGCTAATAATAAGCTACTATGGGTGCTAAAAATATTGCAAAACCCATTTTTTATTTTACGTTATAATAAAAACTTGTAACTGTGAATTATAGTTCTATTTTTAAACATAAATCATTATATCATTATTGATTTTTTTAATGTTTTTACTGTTATTTTTGTTTGCATTTTTTTTTGCATTTTTTTATTTTATGTATCGTATATCTTTATATACGATACATAAAATAAAAAAATGCAAAAAAAAAATCAGTAAAAACGTAAAAAAAAATCAATAATGATATTATGATTTATGTTTAAAAACAGAACTATAATTCACAGTTACCGAATAAACAAAATGCTACAAGAAAAAAAAACAAAACGGGCACACCCTATATCAATTACCGTTAAACAAGAAAAATGACCGTCCGTAAGCCTACAGCCTAATTAAAGCAAGTAGGTAAATTTTAGCAGAGACAGTGGTGTCCCCTCGTGTTCCGTATTTCTTGAGCAACTTTAACTTTATTACGGAAAAAATAATTACGTGCGTAAATTATTGTTAGTATATCTAACCTGGCTAGTAGCACACAGGCACAAGTGTGACTGTGACGCAACGGTTGTGGGTTCGATTTTATATTGGGGAAATGAATTTTATTTATTAATATTTTCATTTCTTCCGTTGAGTACCGGCACTAAACACGCAATGCCTCCAAAATTCAGGGGAAAATGGGGAACGGCTTGTCTTGACACTAGGTTCTCCTCCTTGCTATATGCGGGATATAACGTGAAAGTAAAAATGTGTAACCTTTATATTTCGTAGCTATATGTTTGATTATAAATATTGATGTTTGCGTTCATATTGGTAAATTCAATTAACTACTTACTTACCTACCCTGCTGTGTGCGGGATACAGCGTGAAGCTGATTTAATTTTTTTTTATTAATTTTACAATTTTTACTAAATCTCTTCCTTCTATTCTAAATAAATAAACGAAAAAAAATATCGAATGAAAAACCGCCCAAGTCCGAGTCAGACTCGCGAACGGAAAGTTGTATGGGTATTAATAGTTATTTTAAAGTAATAGTTATTTTAGTTTGTTTTTTAGTATTTCTAATTGTAGCGACAACAGAAATAAATCATAAGTAAAAATTTCAAATGTTTTGCTATCACTGTTCATGAGATATATACAGCCCACGCTGTCTGTCCGTCTGTCACCAGTGACAGACGGACAGACAGCGGAGTCTTAGTGATAGTCTCGTTTAACTCTTTAGCTATGTAATCCAAAAATTAAGTTACAATTTTTGAACTCAATCCTATAATAATAAAATTGTATGTAATATTTCTCTAAACTAATCTTAAGGAAGTGAAAGTAGGTGACCTGAATGTGAATTGCCTGCTGTACGCAGATGATGCAGTGCTTATTGCATCATCAGAATGCGAGTTGCAGGCATTGGTCACCACTCTGAAAGAAGGGTGTGAATATAATGGTCTAAGCCTCAATGTGAATAAGACAAAGGTTCTGATTTTTGAAAGAGATGAAGAAAGGACTGAATGTAAGATCAGTGTAAATAGTAAGATATTAGAACAAGTGAATGAAGTGGTATACTTGGGAAGTATGTTCAGTAGAGATGGGAGATACGAGATGGATGTGGAAAGGCGTATTGCTGCCGGTAACAAGGTTAACGGAGCCTTAGCTGCATTGATGAGACGGCAAAACGTCAG